>WSXT02070976.1:0-12309 GCA_011762715.2 Neuroterus valhalla | reverse complement strand
GGCCCCCCGGGTTTTGGGTTGGCGCGCCCCCACACAACCCGGCAACCGATGTTTTGCCCCCCCCCCCCCCCCCTCCCACCCCCTGTCATCTCTGATTGTAGCTGTTGAGTAAACATAATCGTTGAACTTTTAATCGAATAGTTCAATTTTAAAGCCATGGTGATACATTTCCATTCCAGAAGGCCAAAATTTCAACGGGAAAATTTGGATTTTTAACAAAAGCAAGATTATTTTCCTACCATAAGACTAGTATTTGATTCAGAAGGATTATTTCCCAACAAAAGAAGTGAGTTTCCAAACAAAAAACATGACTATAAAAAACAGTTGAAAATGAAAAAAAAAACTTGAAGAAAATATTTAAATTTTTGGCTCACAAGGATAAGTTTCTAACCACAAGAATTAATTTTCCATCAAAAGACTAATTCTCAACCAAATATATCGATTTTTTACTGAATTTTGAACTAAAAAGATGGAAGTTCCTAATCGAAACTGGAATACCCTCATTTTCGCATTGGGAATTACTTTTCAACAAACCAAAAAAGGAATTTTTAACCAGTTGAATTCAAAAGGAAATAGTCTTCCAACTTCATTCCTGATATGCATCCCTATAGAAATTTGACTTAATTGGTAAATTTTGAAGCTAAAAAGATTAATTATCTCCAAAGATACTAATTGTTGTCCTAGGACTATTATTTTTTAACAAAAAATATATCATTTTCTACTATGTAGTTCAATTTGAGATGAACAGTTCGATTTTTAAACGAATGATAGACTTCTCTTCCATTATAGTTGAATAAAAATGATAAATCTCCAACTAAAAAATGGTTGATTCTTCAATCAATAAACCTAAGTTTTCAACGAAGAATGTAATGGTAAGTATTTCAATGTAAACATATTTCCATTTGGAATCAAAAATCGTTGAATTTAAATAAAGAAAGAAATTTCTGACATAATAGTAAAATAATTAACCAAAGCGATGAAGAGTTCAAATTTCAAGCAGACACTTAAAATTTTAACCAAAAAGATGATTTCTGAACAAAACATGTAATTCTTGAGATTTCCACAAAAAAACTGTTCTTATCAGAAATAACAAAACAAAAATTATTTCAACCAGAAACGCAAATTTTGAATAAAATATTCAGATCTTCGAAAAAACAATGGATTTTCAACTAAACCGTTGCCTTTTCACCCAAGAGGATGAATTTGTAATCCAAGATGAATTTTCTGTTATACAAGGTAAATTTCCAAAAATCAAATTAATTTTCGACATCATTATTCAATTTTGGAGCTGAAAAGATGGGTCATCTTCAAAATAATTTTAACTTCCTACCAAAACCTATAAATTGCCAACAAAGAAGTTAATTTTCCACCAAATCGTTCGGTCTTCAACCAAAGACATAAAGTTCCAAGGAAAATGATGAAACTTGAACGAAAAGAAAGATAAAAAGGAGACCTCGACATCCAACACAAAAAAGTGTCAAGTTCGCATTATTTCAACCCTGCTGAAGTTTCACTTCAGGCGCGCGTGTTTTTCACAAGCACAACTAATCTAAAGTTTATTGGCTGGACTTGTCTACATGCACTTTTACAGTAGGGTGGTCCAAAAAAATTTTTTCGAATTTTTAATGCAAAACGCCCGGGAATTTGTTCGAATCCACACAAAAACGAACGCATTCATTTTGTTTTGAAAAAAATAATATATACAGGTGACGCAAGCCCCATGAAGTTTAACACGTATTGCCCATAAGGAAAAAATACGTTTTTGTAAATTTCATTCAGAATTTTCAATTTTAGGTTAATCGAGTTCGAAATTCACTATTTCTCTTCACGATCAGTCACAAAATGCGAATAAAATATTACTTATCAAATCTTACCCCCATAAGTCTGTTTTATAGGGTCCCAAAAAACCCCTATAAGTAAAAAATTAGGGTTTCCGAGTTTTTCGCGCTAGTTATGATTTTTTTGCGGTGTTTTTTAACGCAGATTGTTTCAAATACATGAAATACTACTTAACACTGATAATTATATCTTTATTTGATTTGCTTAGCAAAGGGTTAGAAAGTAAAGGTTCTTTCTGAATTTCCCAACTTATTCCCAACGTTTCAGTTGAAGCGAGGTAATAATGAATTTAAGTTTACAAAAACAATTGTTTAAACAATTTGCAATTAACTATAACAATGTTCTCTTATAATAATGGTACAAAGTTGCTGTTTTTCCTGAATTTTTTAACTTTTTGTCCACTTTTTACTTAGAGTAAGTAATTATTTTATTTAATTTAGCAAAAATAATGGTTTAAAAAAAATTTTAAATATTTATAGCTACCTTCTCCTGCATTAATTCTACATAGTTGCAGTTTTTTTCCTAAAATTTTTCACTTTTTATCAATTTTCAATTAGATTATAGTAATAATCAATTCATGTTAAAAGATAATTGTTTAAATAAATTATTATTGTTTATGGCTTTCTTCTCTTAGATTAGTGCTCAAAAGTTGCGTTTTTTCTATACTCTCAAGCTTCTTGCCGCTTTTCAATTAGTGAGGTAATAATTAAAGCGAGTTAAAAAACATGCTTTTCAAACAATTTATTATTGTTTATAACCATTTTCTCTTAGATAAGTGCTAGAATGTTATGACTTCTTCTGAAATGTTCAACTTGGCACTGAATGGAATTTGAATGGAATTCAATTAGATTGAATTGGACTGAATTTATTTAATTGTTGGTTAGATTAGATTGTTTTTTAATTAAGAAAAATTTTTCTGTTGTTGAAATATCAACCATTATATTTTTGATTGAAAATTTAGATTTTTAGGCAAAAGGTTCAAGTCTTTGGTTCAACCACTTTCTTAAAAATTCCATTTTTGCGTTGAAGACCCATAATTCTAGTAGAAAATTCGAAATTCAAATTTCACTGAATGAATTCAGCTTTTTCGTTTTAGGTAATCTTTTTTTAACACTGACGTAAGAACAAAAATAATTCACTTAAAACAATACAATACTATATAAAATATGATTCTCTCCAATGTTAATTTATTACTTGTTCACAACTAAAAAGGTAAAGCAAAGTTAAACATTTCAGAAAAAACCGCAACTTTTCAGCACTAATCTAAGAGAAGAGAGACATAAACGATAATAATTTGTTTGGACCATTATTTTGGTTAAATTAAATTAAATTAAATATTAACTCACTTCAAGTGAAAAGTGGACAAAAAGTTGAAAATTTAAAAATAAACCGCAAGTTTCCATCATAAGGCAACAAAAATATTATAAGCAATGATAATAAATTGTTAAGACAATTATTTTTTGAACATGAATTAATTATCACTTTAATCTACTTGAAAAGTAATGAAAAGTTTGGGGTTTGAGGAAAAAAACGCAAGTATGTAGTAATGATCTAGAAGAAGATGGCTATAAACATTTACAATTTGTTTAAACCATTATTCTTGCAAAATCAAATTGAAGAATTACATACTTCAAGTGAAAAGTGTACAAAAAGTTGAAAAATTCAGAAAAAAACCGCAACTTTGTAGCATTATTCTAAGAAAATATTGTTATGATTATAACCATGTTGTTTAAACAATTATTTTTTTCAATCGTAATTGATTATCACCTCGCTTCAACTGAAACGTTGGAAATAGGTTGAGAAATTCAGAGAAAACCTTGCCTTTCTAGCCCTTTCCTAAAAGAAAGTTGCTAAAAACAATAATAGATTGTGTAAACAATTTAAATAAACATCTTATTATCAATATAAAGTAGTACTCCATGTATTTGAAACAATCTGCGTTAAAAAACCACAGAAAATCATAATTAGCGCCAAAAACTCGAAAACTCCATTTTTTCACTTATGGGGTTTTTTTGGGACCCTATAAAACAGACTTATGTGAGTGATATCTGAGAAATAATATTTTATTCGCATTCTGTGACTAATTTTGAAGAGAAATGATGAATTTTGAACTCTATTCACGTAATATTGAGAATGCAAATAAAATTTACAAAAACGTATTTCTTCCTCATGAGAAATACGTATTAAACTTTATGGGGCTTGATACACCTCTAAATATACTTTTTTCAACAGAAAGATGCGATTATTGTTTTGTAGATTCGAACAAATTTCCGGGCGTTTTGCATAAAAATTGGAAAACAATATTTTTTAATACATTTTTCGACTACCCTATTGTACAGAGATATGAGTTATAATACTATACGTCAATTTATACATTGAACCTTGTCCAAAAAAGTCTTAAGAGTCTTTATGTGCATGTTAATTTCTGAAGAACACTGATCTTTCGAAATGACATCCACTCTCGCAGTTTTGAATATTTATTTTCAAAAATATCGCTTTTCAATAGAAAGATTCTATAGAGATATTGCGTTATTTGTAAAAATGTAACTTTTTTATCTAAAATATTTCTTGGTAAAATAATTATTTTCTGAACAAATTGATCAAAACTGATAATCGCAATAATTTTCAATTATTGTTCGTAACATAATTCAGAGAAAGTATTGTATCTTGAAGATTCTACATATAACAAGAAAACATTGTAGGCAAGATATGTAGATACTGATAAATTACACATTCGTTCGGAGAAACATTTTTCATGTAGCTAATAGTTAGAAAGTGTCACTAGATTTCATGAGGAAAAAAAAAGTTTTCCGTATTTTTTGTAATGGATCACGAAAGGTTTCCATTTTCTACAATGCACTTCCATAACATGCCTAAACAGCTGAAGAACACATTGCACGCCATAAACTGTATTCTACAACTAATGAAAGCAAAGGGGTGCACGGAAAAAAGTGTATTGAATTTTAAATAACTGTCTATGAATCATGGAAACCTATAGAGTTTCATGTCACTAGTATCATAGAACGTTTTGGGAGTGAAGTATTTCAGTAACATCTCTGATTCTGTGTACAGCTGTAATTTTATTTTTCATGTTTCTTGATATAATTGGATAAGAATCATATACCGAAACAAAAAAAAATAGGTTTGAAGTGAAAATTTGAATTTAATGCTGGATCGAATTTCTGTTTACAATTTCCTAATTCTATATATCTACACAACATGAGAAACTAATGGGCACACGTTTAGGTTAAAAGTTTAATCTTTCCAATCAATTTAAAAAAATTTCCGTTCTAACAATATTTGTTTTTATCAGGTACCCAACATTGAGAACTTGCTGAAACACCTGAAAATTGGATCTGGAATTTGTAGATTCAATTCTAGCAAACAATTTCTGTTCAATTCATTTTGATCTAGTTTCTCAAAGATTTCACATTTTATCTTTACGTAATCATAACCTCAAAATGTTGTGCATATGATGAAGATAGATGGATTTAGAGCTCAAATTTTTGTCAGGATGAATAACAAAAATTTCACTTCATATCTATTTCTTTCTGTCTTAATACCCAGCACAATCATCTCATTAAAATGAAGAACTCAAAAATTGGAATTTCCATTGCACACAAAATAAAAAATGTTTAAAAAAATTCTTTGTGTCAAGAAAGCCGTTTGGAAGATTTTCTGTGCAGATTTGATGCACCCCTAACCCCAAAAACCCCCTTTCATTCATTGTGTTCTAATGTATGTTCCACTTCCTGTACACTTTAAAATTCTTCAAGAAACTCCAAAAATGGCACATACACATTCGGTCAATTCGTATAAAATAGAACACTCTTGTCCATTACTATGCGGAATGGGTTTCTCAGCCTCCTTCACGCAAAAACGTTTGGAAAACCAAATGTCAAACATTTTTTGAACTTTAGAAGTTTTTTCCAAAAACTATCGATTGTAAGAAAAACTTCAAGCAAACAAAATTGTGGTCCCTCGTCATTTTTAGGCCTATAATGAGAGTGCATGATGAAAAATGAACACCCTTCTCGTTACGTCATAAGAACTACAAGAAACATTTTTTTTCCTCGTGAAAACAAGTGTCGCGCTTAAACTCCTCACTTCATGAAGAAATGTTAATGAAAAAAAATGTGATTTATTAGGATATACTTTCTTTTTTCGTCACACCTTTCTTGATTGTATGCCTTCAAAATCTAATTAGTTTTCCATCAAAATTATGGAGCAACATGCAAAATTAGTGAAATTTCAGTTGGGTAATTTTATCGATAAATTTAATAATGTCGTTACCATGAAATTTGTAAAAGGAAAGGTTGTATATCTACGAAATACGCTACTCTTTTCTACAGTAACTTTATGTAAAATCATTACTTGCAAATCAAAAAATTAAAACCGCAAAAATAGAGGTCTTTTGGAAACTCGGTGAGGTCCAGAAATTGAAATGCGCAGAAGACTTACTAGTTTTTCTGGACAAGTTTGAATGTATTCAAGTATAATATTCACATACGCTATGGCAATTAATCTTATGTAACAATAGTGAATTTGATGAAAAAAGACTCAGCGTTCTTATGATGTTTAGGACAGAAGAAAAAACGAAGGCTACACTAGAACTATTCCCAGAGAAATGTTTTTAGGTGTAATATACCTTATAACTTTATATAGGATCGAAATTACTGAACTTTGAAGTTAGAAACTAGCACATCTTTCAGTTTTGAAGAAATTCAGTATAAAAAACTTAGAAGATGGCCTTATCATTCTTTCTTCGGAGAACGTGTATAATCATTTTTCTCTCTCTAACAGCACTCTTTGATCCAGATATATTCAGCCGAGGAACTTCTAATGCGGTCATGAAGTTAAATGTTCATGCAAGTTCTGTTCAAAAAATCTGATACCTGGTTTCTGGATTTTTAGGCACCAAGTACTAGGGAAAAAACAGCCAGCCTAATAACTGACATAGTCGCGCAGAATTTTAACCAGTATTCCAAAATTGATTTGAAATAACCGACATATACTGCGAATTTAAGCAAGATTAGCTAACATGTGCCTCTTTCGGCATATTAAAATATCTGGAATTACGGAAAATCCAATCGTTTTCTGCAGAATTCTATGATATTTGTTACATATTGTGCAGAAGATTAATAATTACGTGGATCAATCGAAATTCCTGCATTGTTCAAATACATCGTAGAACCATTAGGTACATGATATTCCTCGTCGTCAACGAACACTTTATTATATCCTCGTGGATGATTATATTCTGAAAAAATATATTATGATTTTTATCAGGATTCTTTGATCACGGTTGTTTGATCGGAAATCATCCAGAGGAAGAAATATCTTTTATTTTGTGCAGCATTGGCTCAAAATTGTCGCAAATATATGGTTTCTTGCAATTTTTTATCGTTCATAAGAAAGTCATTGAAAATGAATTAAATTATTTGTATCTGATTCCAAAAGTAGTTTTTTGTAAGGTCACCTGGACCTCACACTTCCTCCTGCACTTGAAAAACTGATTATCATAGATTAAATCTAGATCTTTCCCTGGGATATTTCCGAATACTTTTGTTATACTATATTGAAGTTTTCTAATTACTTAGTACGAGAGTAGATTTTTCATTCCTTGTTTGAAGGTTATAACCATAGGGTACTTTTAGATAACGTCCATTAGTGAACAGATGGCCATATGGTTCTCCATCCATTGAATCTGTAATGAAAAAATATTGAGATATCTTAAAGAAAAACGATAAACATCGTCTTTTCATTCCTGAAATATATAATTTTTTGCCATTTTTTATCTTCTATAAGAATATTGATGAAGATAAGAAACTTATCATTCTTATTCGAAGGGTTGAGTAGTATTTAATTAATCATTTTCGAAATTGAATCTATTATTTCTACATTAATTAAGGAATAATCTGATTGTGTGGATTCATTGATCGAAATATTTTCAAGCTCTTACGAAAATCAGTTAAAGAAGTAGTCAGCAAGCAACCTCAAGTAGGGTTTTCTAAGTGCAGGCTGACAATATTTTGGAAAATTTTCATTTTTTCATTTTTCCCGCGGAAAAAAGTACCGTAAGCTGTCTATCGCAAATAGCAGATTGCTTCACTCATTTGTGAAACATTATAAAAATGATCTTCATGTAAATTGGAAAGCCATTGACGTCAAATTTCAGACAAATTAAATGGTGCATTATTTCTGAATTGATGTCCCCTGAAAAACCAAGAAACTCCGATTAAACTCAAAATCCACTATTGAATTCAGGGACTTTCTATAATTCTACCTCAAACAGAGCCAAATGTTAACCGTCAAGGCATCGATATCGAAATTATTATGCAGTATCACCGTCGACGACGTGTACTCTGGCACCACATCTTTTGAAATTTAGAAAACGAAGCTCGAGAACCAAACTCTCGTGGGTCTTTTGTTCTGATTTATGATCATGTTTTGAAGGTGTACGACGATGTCATCACGCAAGTTGTGAAGGTCATATACCAATAAGTAAAAATGGGGAAAAATAGGTCTTATCCAACAGAAAGTGATGATTCAATGATTATAAGGGAAACCCGTCATCTACAGTCCCTTGCCAAATTATTAGGCTAAGGCTGAAAAATCACTTTTTTGCCATTTTAACCATGACCTCACGCACCTTTGTGATTGACATGTAAATCATCGCCAGAATCAATTTTTTGTTACTAAACCTTGAGAGACTTGAAATTTCAGCAATTTGAAGTCAAGAACTATTTATATAATTTTCATCAGAAAATGTTAAGGAATTCACAAAGAACTTACTTTACGGGATTTCGAAGCACTATCACGTGATTAGGTGCTAAAAATTTAGATATTTAGTCGAAATGATATATATATAGGTACTCCAGATGTGTGTTTTTATGTGGGAATCTGGAGAAAATATTTTCAATATGACTTATAAAGAAATCGAGCCTTTCCGTTAATAGTTTATAAAAATTTTATAAACAAATGTACTAATTCGGCATTTTCATAATATTACGATTTTGTAGTAAGCTGAACTCGTTTTTTTCAATGAACTTGGGATATCTTAGAGGTATCTTTTGGTATGATATGGTATGTTATATCATTTTGAAAAAAAAATTAACGTCTTGCTAGTAGCTCATACATTTATTTTTATTACTATGAAACAATTAGTAATTGTTGTTTAAAAATGTAGTAAACCAATACATGATTTGGCCATATTTCAGTATACAAATTCAGTTTCCTTAGAAGAATCAATAAAATGTATATAACCAATGGGCCTTTACTGTGATATTTTGCTGAAAACAACATTTCACAATTTGAAAAAAAATTCTCGGATGCTGTATTTCAACCTGAGGCTGTATTTAGGAAACATGATTATATTTGGAGAAATATGAACCAATTAAAAGTTTTCAAAGATTGTTCACAATTTCGACTGATTTTTCAAAAGAATTGTGAAAATGATAAATATGTGGTCCCAAAGAAATTTGTTTATTAGATTCGTTTGAAAACTACATTCATCTACTGAAGCATGGCTACATAACGCATTTTTCCATTACATTTCTAGCAACAATTAATAATTGTTTAGTATCAATACGAAAAAATCTGCCCGCTGCTGCTGGGCGCGCGTCATTCGGATCTCGCGCTTCACGCTCGATATTGTATTTACCTCGAGCTACGCCCCCGGCTCCTTACGTGCTTGATTCAGTTTACAGTGTAATGCATAAAAAGAGTTGCAAATATTGCAATACTGTTTAAAACATCTCCTTCTATGAAGATTATTGAATTTTTACATTCACATCAGAGAAGGCATAAGATCTTTACATTCTTATCAGAGAAGGTATAAGATTTGTGTAAAATTTGACACCCCCCCCCCCTCCCCGTTCCTGTCAAACGCCCACGTTTTAAGACCTCCTGAACTGTCTCTCGAAAAAACTAATCGATATCATTGGCCTTTGGTAAACTCTCTCAGTGTCAGAAGTTGAAGGTTGAGTTCGTTAGTCAGCTATTTTGGAAAAAAATTCAAAAAGTTACAGCATTTTTTAAATTTTCGAGACCCTTCTTTCCAAGACTCGAAAATTGTGAGTTTATTTTCTTGTAGCGAGTAATAAGTGGAACAATTTATCTCCCTGATATTTTTTGATGAAAACGAAAATGTCAGAGTTATGTCATTTTCAAAATTCAAAAATATAAACAAAAATGAGAATTTCTAGCTAAACAACGGAAGATATTGAAAAAAGTTGTAAGAGAAAAAATGTTTATTTTGGGAAACTCTACAAGATGGTCCTCACAACTTTTTGAATTTTCTTTGAAAATCGAAAAATCGAATTTTGGTTGCACAAAAAGTGATAAAAAATAGAAAGTTTCATTTTCTGGTTAAACTATGCAAAGTGCGTGAAAATATAAATGAACAAAAATTGTGCATCAAAAAAAGATCTACAAATTTTGTAAAATGTACTTTTTGATAGGACAAGTAGTTCTTGCTTCATTAAAAAAATATCATTTCATAAAAAGGAAAAAATTGGACTTTCAGACTATTGTTACAAGCTTAGGAGAAAACAAATAAACACAAGTTCTTTATCAGGAAAATATCTCAAAATGTGTTATCAATCTTCTTTCAACGAATATGTAGTTTTTATTTTAATCATGAAAAAAAGCTTTAATAATAAAATAATAAACTATTTAGGAAAATGACGGAGGCTGAGACAGATCTATAAATTTTTTATAATTTTTCCGATTAGACGCATAGTTTTTATTTTAAACCTATAAAGTGAAATTAAACATGAAAAAATTGAATTTCTAGAAAAAGTACACAACATATGAAGAAAGTTGGGCAACAAAACCGTTTCGGACGAATTTTGATCGAGTGCGCAACACGAGACACGAGATGAGAATGTATTCGTTGAAGCCGGAGAAGCTTTAACAAAAGAGAACTCCCAATCATCAAATTATAGAAGTCGACATTTCGCTATCGAGTTTCAAAAGCTCTGTATGCAAATGTTGGGGAGTATAAAGACCAAGCGCGTAGCGCGAGGTAAATCCATAACCGAGAGCAAGATCAGACGGACGCGCGCATTAGGTGCGCTCAAACTTGCGAGCGAAGGAACACATTCTCATTAAAATACTCGCCACCAATCTTTACATCTCGCATAGTTTTGCTAGCATATTGAATTTTCCATTGTTTACAACGCGTTGTCATGATTATTAAAACAAAAAATATACGTCTCATTGGAAGATAATTCATATGAAACTTGTAGACCTTTCCAAGATGAACAATTTTTCTATTCAATATTTCTCCTTGTCTCTCATTGTTTGGCTGGGCAATGGTATCTTTTCATTTTTGTGAGTGCTTTATCGTAATTTTAACGAAAACTATACGTCTGATCAAAAAATAGTTGAGACTAAATTTGAAAGTTGTTTTAAGATCAACAATTTTTGTCCTGTTAATTTTTTTCGTATCTCGCATAGTTTTGCTGAAAAATGAAATTTTTCGTAACTTTTTTTACGATTTAAACAAAAACTACGCATGTTATGAAAAACGTGAATCAATCAAATTTATAGTTTTAAAATGAATAATTTTGGTCCTCAACATTTTCTCTCACCCTGCATGGTTTGACCGGAAAGATGCATTTTTGATTTATCAAAAAGCTATTTCGATGGATAAAACCAGAACCATCGGTCAAAAATGGCTGGTTAATAAACTCGTATTTTCTTTTCCGACCTCAAAAAAGTTTGCCAAAGCACAATCCAATAGGATCATTCTTTTGAAAGTTATCGAGTTCACAGATTACAGACAGGCAGACACACAGAGGCAGACAGACGCCTTCGTGAAAATAGTTTTTTCTGACTCAGAGGATCTCAAAACGTGAATCGCATAAAACCAATACCTTCTCATGTAGAGTGAGAATGTAATAACTATAAAGAGCTACAAGCAAGACATGAGGGATTAGTTGCTCTGAAAGAAAAAAAAACTATACGTTGGAAAATGGAAAACAATTGATTTATTTATTTAATTTGTTCAAACGAGAAGAAATTATTTTTGTAACCAAGCATCATATCAAGAGGTATTTCTAACTTATCTAGAGTTCATTTGAAGGAGAAACGAATTCCTTTCACTAAAAAATGTTAATATTATGCATTTGTTAGTTAATTTCGTTCAAACAAATGATACTTATTGTCTGAAATAAAGAATCGTACACAGTAGCTATTTTCAAGATATTTAGTGTCCTTTCTGTTAGAAAACGAAAGAAATTTGTTTAAAAATGAAAAATTTATGCATTTGTTTATCAAATTCGTTTGAATTATTAATGGAAGGGCTCTTTTTCCGGGTATAAGACATATGGAGTTTTTTACATTCTCATCAGAGAAGATATTAGATTTGTGTAGAATTTGACCCCCCCCCCCCCCGCCCCCTCCTACGCCCACACACCCCGTGCTCCCACCCCCCGCCCCCCCAACACCGATGTCAACAGGGCT
>WSXT02070965.1:0-12309 GCA_011762715.2 Neuroterus valhalla | reverse complement strand
TCCACTCTCCGCCATTCTCGCGTGTATTCGGCCCTAACTGTTTACATTTCAGCTCCCTCGATCCTGTATGAAGGCCGGCGATACCCAAGCCCGAAGGCGTTATAGGATCGGGGTTTCAATGTACGCAATACATAAGCGAAAAATATATTTCGATTCCGCGTTTATTACGCAAAAGAGTTCAAATATTCGATGACGTCCGACTGCATGGAAATATTGGTTGATAAAAAATACATTTCCGTGTCATATCCCACAATTTCCTTTTTTACTCCACCCTAGTGCATTCTCAGCGTGAGACCTCCCGCTTCAAAATAGTCAAAGAATTAAAGTTAGGGAAAACACGATTTGAAAAACGCTCACCCATCCGAGGGCTCACCTCACCCGTCCGTGTTTAACGCTCGAGACCTCGCCGAATCGAGAATCACCGCATTCAGCTACTGTCGTCGGTGATAAGTCTGTTATTCTGATTCCTTGATCGTTTTGTCTAATTTGTTAAATTTAGATTAAGAAATTATGCATTGAAAGGAAATTACGGTTGAACCTTCCAAAACTCTGGTTATCCTAGCCCGAAAAGAAATTTAAATATACGTTTGCTTTAAGTTCTGGTTGAAAGCATTCGAACATTTCTGTGGTTTTAAACAGTTTTCTGGTATATTTGACCAGAATTCCTTAAAAAGATAACCAAAATCATTTACTAGACAGCTTTTTGGTAGCTGGGGAACAAAATATTCTAATCAACATAACCAGATGTGCTGGTAAACTTATTATTAACCAGATTGATGTTCTGCAGACAGCATATTGCATAGGCATTCTGTTTACGGAAATCTTCGACCAGTGAATTTTGGGATAATCTATAATATTTACTTCGATTATCTAGACATTGGCAAAATTCTGGAACATTCACTTTTTTATTATCTGTTGCCTTCACTGCTAACATTTTACAGAGAAATCTGAAAAAGGTGTCCGTGGTTTGGAAGTAACACTGTACCACTGCTTGGCAGGCAGAAAGTGCACGCAGCTTCGACTTCAAAAAACGCTTAATCCACTTACTAGTCTGGTCAATTTGGACAATTGAATTAGCAAAAATTCCGACAGAGCCAAATTTCCGTAGAGACCTTGGGTTTACCATTACAAATAAAGTGCCAAAAGTCGCCATCGATCCCATGTGTGCTAAGACAGTTATTCGGGGTCAAAGGTAAAAATTTTCGGGTTTTTGGGTTTTCCTCGAAAACGGTAAGTTTTATCGAAAAAATACCTGAAAGTAAAGTTGTAGACCTCGAAATCCTCTATAAAAATTATGCTATGAATTTTTCTCTGGAACCTTCCATTTTCCAGATATTGCGCTAATAAGAATCACGTTCTTACATGATATGCACACATTTCCAACCACCTATGAGGAAATGTTCTCGGCGCGTTTTTTTTAACGTGTTTTCCCCGATAGGCTTATTCTAGGACCTTTATGATGTTTTTTTTCCAAGGACAATACTTATTTAATAGTATGGAGATTATTGATATTGGTTATTGAGTTCGAATGTCGTTCTAATTTTGCTTGTTACTTCAATCTGATTCATACTCTTCATACTCAACTTCAACGGTCATGTTTTCTTCTTTTTCTTCTTCTCTTGCTGAATGTTCAGAAATTGTTCAAATGAAGATGAATCAGTTGTCTCTTCATAAAAACCACATGAATCTTCCTCCCTTGTAATTAATTGAACATTTGAGCAAGACAGATCTTGGCAATGGGTACACGCTGAAGAACAATGTAACCCTACTTTTCTATAGCCACATTTGGCACTACAACCTTTTTTGCAATTTCAGAAAATAGTGTTAAGAAGTTTTCTGTATTATTTATTAATTTCCAATCCCAGCCTTCAGGGTTCATTTGATTGCCTTGCCATGTCTGAACTTGATAGTATACTCGATACAAGTGTTGAATAGTATAGATGCCGATGTTGGCGGAAGACAAGATAGTTGTACTTGCTTTTTGTTTGCTGTATTTTTCACAAATGTTTAACATCTGTACTTATCTATGCAATCAATTTTTTTTGGAGCTCTATAAACAGCAAGAAGAAACTGAATTCCTTTCATAATTATTGTTTCACGTGAATAATCAATTTCTGTAAATACTTTTGCGCAGTCCATCAAATCTTTTTTTTTCAAATAATTTAATGCTGAATTTGTGCCCCTTCTGAACATTGCTGACGTAGTATCGCAGCCGATTATCGCATGCAAGAATAAAATATAGTTTTGAGATTTTTGATAAGCTGATAAACTTTTTGTAGAATATATTGTGTTCGTTGTTGCGCCTTTCCAGATTTCAGAAAGTAACTAATTTTATCAGAAGGAGTCCTTCCAATGAGAAGTACTAACAAATCACCATCTTCACCCACTTCAATAGTTGTTTTTGTTGCATTAAATTTTTCTATTGCTGTTTCAATTTATGAGGACATCGGCGTCATTCTGAGCTTGTTTGACGGCAATATCATTAGCTGTCAATTTGCCACTTAAAATTAAAAATAAATCGAGATTTACTTTTAATGTTTGCAAAAAATTGTTGTTGGGTTGCTGGAACTATCATAAATTCTTCAAAGATTATGTCGGAACTTGAGGATGCATTAGTAGGTCGACAACGTTCTGCAGCTTTTACATTCTTTGTTGTATCACATTAGCCATCAAATACAACCGTCACTGCATGACCATAATGTCTACGTAAATACTGAACTAATTTTTCAAAAATTACATTGAAGGTTACTTCTCGATTCCACACAACGTGATGTAGTATATATCCTCCATCAATAATGTAAGCTGCGTTTTGTACAATCAACTTCAGCATTGATTGATTGATTTTGTAAACAAACTGGCTGCATTTTAAGAGTCTATTTTATTAGAATAGTATATTGCATACATAAAAGAGACACTAGTGGACGTTTTTGAGAAAAATCCAAAAAACCTAAAATTTTGACCTTTGACCTCGAATAACAGTTTTAGTACACATGGGATCGATGGGGACTTTTGGTTCTTTATTTGTAATAGTAAACCCAAGGTCTCTACGGAAATTTGGCTCTGTTGGAATTTTTGCTATTTGATCACTATTTTCACGTCTCAATTGACCGGACTATACCCAATTCAAAAATCATAAGTCTCCTGGCATGTCCAGCAACACAGCGTGAGAAGGAAAAACAAAATTTTTGGAAACAACACTACCTGGCGCTACTCCTGTTACCAGCAATAATAACCAGAATAGTTTTAAAATGGAAAAGTCAACCAGAACTAACTAGAATTTGATAGGCATATTGAAATTAATTCATTTCCAAATGAATTGGAATGTGATCAACTTTCACTAACATGATCTTAGAATTAAACATGATTTGAATGAGACGCAACATTATGGTGATAAAAGTAATTCAAACGTATATTTCAATAACAGAATTGTCTAAGTATTCTGAACGTTTCGAATTTGACGATATTCGTACGTATTCTGTAAGAAGGAGAATATTTGAGTAGATTACATGTCTTAAAAATGGTACACTTTAATGCCTATAAATCCAAACGAATTCCATTTTTGTCCGAATGCGCTTTCTGGCATTCGAGTGTTTTTATTTCAATCATTTTTAATCCATTCAACGCTTTTCTGGATAGGTATATCGAATACAATAAATGCATTCGAACGCCACAAGTGTACAGTTTTTGGAATACCACGTACTCCACTTCAATGCTATCCTTTTTACAGGGGCATTTTAATTCATTCCAATAAGAAGCTATTTACCGGAGGGTCAGCCTTAAGGTTTAAGATTGCCTGGTAGCATTCGGTAAAAGAAGCATGTTTCTGATCTGAGATTTTTAATACAGGAAATATCATCTCCCAAATTCACCAACAAAATGCTCAATTTGGTGAAAGGTTTCGTGACTGGTTCAGCAACATAAAGGCCCGAATTCTCGTAGGACGAGGAACAACAAACCCAAAGCTGGAAGACCCAGACAAACTGGGACAGGGGAAATCTATGCTGATCAATTTAAGTAAGTACAAAGCACATGATAAACTTTAACCACGTGAAGGTAATTTTTGTTTGCGGATAAACATCGAGTTAGGGATTACACTTTGTTTCTACCGAGCAATTGCAGAAACCGTTTGATAAAATAATCTAAATTACTCTGCCGAGTGCCTGTTATTAGACAAGATAGTGACGCCGGGAATACACTCCACCCGTCAGGTTCAGAACACCCTCGACAGCGCACAGAATAACTCGCTGACTGATAGAAAATAATTGAAAAGTAGATCCTTGGTTAAACAGTTAATCCTCCGTTAACAGTTAAATCTGACCAGGCAAGACATGGTCGGTTAGGGACACTTAATCGTAGGTGAACCTAAAATTTTTTTGTGTTGTTGTCAAGTATAGTTGTCATTACATTACTCTATGTAATGACATTGTCAAATGACAAAACCGGAGAAAATACTTTCGTTCGTTACCCAGGAAACAAAAATCAATTCAGTTGCGCTGAGTGTGTTTCGGAAGCTTCTAGAGCGCGAATCTGTGATTGGAATTCCAGATTACCACCGGTTGATTTTTAGAAGAATTTTACCTATAATGTTTTTGACTATCCCAGTAGCAAAATAACTGCAGATTTGCGCCAGAAAAAGAAGATTCTGGTTGCAGCCTGGCGTCCGGCTGGTTCCGCTCTGGCGTGCTGTTTTGACACCTGTCTGGTATAGCAGATCCTGGCCCATATTGGTCGTGACATAGACCAGACGAAATTAAAACAAAATTTTGAATAGGGAGAAATATATGTTGGAAGAAACATCTAAAAAACTGGATTTTCTGTCCACAGTGTTTTCATATTTTCTTGAAATTTGCTGCGAATGGTTTAGTAATGTTCAATAATTAATTCCTACATTTATAACAAGTCTTTTAACTTAATACCACAATCTGGCTCCTTTATTCGACAGAATCGGTTTTCCTTCTGGTCCGATAATTTTTCTTGCCAGTCCGGTCGACTAGAGGGAACAGATCCTGGGTCGGACTCAGGCTAACGCACAGTGGGCTAGATTTGAAAAAAAGTGGACAAAAACCTAATTTCTTTTTAAAAACTTTGACAGTTATTATATAAGGGTTTTTTATATCGCTGATCATGAACCTGACATTGAAAAGTTGAAAACAAAATGGCGTATCCGATATGGCGGACGTTTCCCATGAAACTTCTCTGATTATTATAGTATGCAGTGACCTGAGGTTAATTATGTCAATAATCAAAAAACTGTAATAAATAATAAATAGCAGGCATAACGTGACCGAGAACGTTACGAAAAATACTTTAATACTTCAGAAAATTCACTGATACGAGTTTTATAGGTCAGTAAATGACAATTTTAGCATATGATAATGGTGGAAAAACACGGTTTGTTTTTTTATCATTTCATCAATATCAATGATTGAAATCTGAAGAGTTTTACATAATATTTTCCTAAAATAACTTGTACTGCGTAATTTTTCAGTAGGGATTTTCTTAACTACTATCAAGCGATTCATCTGCACCACTCACTTCGCTCTCTTTTGGATCGTAGTCACACAACAGCTTCAATGCCTCGGTGGACAAACTTTTACTCTTTTTGGGGTACTTCCGGCCCATGCTTGAAATATAAGGGTCGGAAGTAACAAGTAGTCTGTTGAATACATCTTGTATTGTCGATGTTCTGGAATTTTTTCGATCAAAATTTTCGCGATATTTTTTATTATCTTTGTTTCGCGCTTCTCGAGCGTAAATCTTTTGTTTACTACAATATCCAGTGATAAACGTTTATTACCACTGACTTTGGAATTCCCGTACAATTCCAAGATATTTGAAAGACAACACACTATATACAGCTGGCCCCAAGTTAGTCGAAAATCACCAAAATCATGGATTGCTCATGAAATTCTGAGACGATTTTTCCTTTGCCATTCTTTTGCAATTTCAGCTCATTGTTTATATCTCCACTTGTCGGGAGAGGGCGTTAATTGGTTCAACTTATAATTAAAATATCTTTTTGATCTTGAGTTTTGTAGAAAATGGCAAAGTTGAAATCGTCTTAGAATTTCATGACAATTCCATGGTTTTCAGGACTCCTGACTTACTTCGGATACCTCTTCTGTAAAAAGGCACGCACCACTCTTCAAGTAAACGCCTTTTATAACATGACAATTATTTATAAAAGGTAAAAAAATATACGTGAAAACTAACGCGCGCCCGGGCGTTATGAGGGATAGGGAAATTTCGGGAAGCCTATCCACAATTTTTTGATTCCATATAGTATATGTCTCACAAAAAACATTACAGTAGCCCGGGCGGTAGTGGGCGATAAACTTTATAAAGAAATTCATGTCAAGTACTCAACAATAAAAACACTATCAATTATGATTTAGTAACATCAAAACATAAGAAAATATTGTATAAACCTCCAGGATCACTTTCCATTGAGCTGCATTGATATCACACACTTGAATGAACAGTTAACAGCACTATACGTTAGGAGCGTGCTTTAGAGTGAAGTCACGCCAACCTGAATGTATAAAAAGTACGGAACTTTGAAATGCCTAGGAGCCGTTGATGAATGAGATTCTCGCCTAACCTTTTATATAAATTCGTAAAAAGGCTTCCTATATAGGAAAATTCACAAAATATGCAGTTTAAAAAAATTTCATTTGTTTATTTTTGTCCACCTTTTTTCAAATCTATCCCACTGTGCACCGCAAAAGCTTGTACACGTCTTCTTAAAATTAAATATCAGAAGGAATCTAGTAGCCTTACGTATGATTGCTCTGAATTTTTTGTTCATTTGTAAATTTTACCAAATTCTGCAGAATATAGAAGCCTAACCTCAAAATAGTCGGTTTCATTGAAAAAGAGGGAAAACCATTCAATATGACTTTGTCTGAAGTGGTGATTGTCGTATATGGAAAATTCAAAGCTGCTTGAGGAAATGACCGATAGACATGGTACCAAACCGAATCAGTTTTTCATTTTAGAATCTCCAAAGGGTTGTTTTTCCTAGGTAGACCACCTCTAAAGGAAAATTCGCTGTTTCTCTCTTGCCATATTAACAAATATGAACAGACAACAACACAAATTAAAAACGACTGAACATCCATTTTTTGAGGTTAGCGTCTAGCGTGTAGTAACAAGCAGGCTTTGACGCACGCAGCCATTCTGTTTTCCATTCGAGGGACAGGTGACCGCAATCACACGAATAATTTAAAGTGCAAGTGCGATTATTTTGAACAGAGTATCTGGTTAACTGATCGCCCACTATGAAAAAGCGGTGAAACGCGGAATAGCATAATCGACGTCAAACAATGTCGACAACTTTAATCCGCCGTCAGTTAACCAATGATATGCCAGAGGTGAATGGAATCGGCCCTTATCTAGCAAAAGGCAATAAAAATTTATTTGTTTTTCAGATAACCTCAAATTCAACCCACAAAAGGATTGGGGCTTCAGGATAGGCAATTGGTACTACATCAAGCATGATGAAAACTCCGACAAGACACTTGCTGTTCTACCGGGGGGATTGAATTATGATGATTTGTACGAGTTGTATGATGAGGGCAAGGAGGGGATTGAAGATCTCTCAGCTGAAAATGGCGGCGAAGGGGAGGATGAACAAACCTCCAAGCCGTTGGAGCCCGATGAGGTATCGATTCGAACCGACGAGTCGCCTAATACGGCAGGAGAAATGGATGACGAAAATAGTATTAAAGGTCCCCAGTCTGCGGAAGTTTTAAAACCTAAAGCTCACGAAGAATGATTTGGAATAAAGGAATTAATCTTAGCGATATCTAAGATGCTTTTGATATTGAACCTTTTTAATCTAGTGCTATGTGACGATAAAATAATAGGTAGATAAGCGATAAGGTCAAATACCGATACAATCTATTAAACCTGATAGAATAAAGAACCGCAAGTAGCAAACAGAAAACTAGCAGGCCTACTTTCTCTTTCGGTGATTTTCCTTTTTAGGCGTTGGCTCTATTGTTTGGAGTAGTCCAAGTGTTCGAGAATTGAGCAGTTAGGTTTGTTCTGTACATAGCTTCATGTGAAATAAATGAAAACCAAGTGGCTTCTGAAAATGCAAGAACACCGTTATTGCACCCAAGCGTTCAATTGGAGGTAAAGGTGGGAGCACCACATTCATCTTGCGTTGACTAGTTCAGAACATGGTTATCATAAGTTTTGTCAGTTCTGGGATGTTACCACTATTTTCACCTGGGTTCCACTTGAGAGAACCTAAAGGACATTCCGTAGACAAGAGAGCTGCTCGAATTCTATTAATAAGTGAGAAAGATCATGACTATGAGGTCATGTAAGTCATCGTGATCGGACGTGAAGGGGATTTGGCCTAGATCTTAATCTCACGTCCTTACAGCCACTGATGACTTTGACTTGGATCGCGGGTCACGTGATCAATACGCGAATGGCGCGGCATTTGCTGTTCGGCTGTTGTTAGGCTTCTTGGATATTGGATTTGGTTTTAGGAAACGAGGATTCTATATCTTTCCTGTAGAATAGGTGAATACAAAGGTTCTTTTGAACTAAGCGAAGCGTGGTTGGAGTCTTACGTAATGTCTCGCTTGGTCGCTCCATAATAAGGTGACAAACAATTCCGGCAAATTTGGAATGATCGTAAGGACTTCAGATCAATATTTGCTTATGAGAACTCAGTTTTCTGAAGATATATACGATGTAATCTGAAACGATTTCGGATCATCAAAAAGGATCTATAAAAAGGATCTATAAATAGATGAGAGGTGTTGAAATGGAAGGTTGTTTTCTTCAATTGGTATGCCAAAACATCTGATTGCGTTATGGGGATTCAGCAGTTTTGTCGAGCTAAATAAATGTTGTGGCTTCTTTGTGAAACCAACATTTTGTCATTTCTGATCACATCCTGACCCTTGAGTATGTACAGATCGAAAAAAAAGATGCCAAGTTAGGGAGGTCTGCCTGACCTGACGATCCCAACGATACCCGCACAGGTAAAACAGAACGCCAGCGAAAGATCGAATCGGTGGGGACATCTATGAGTGATTACACGAACTAAAGTAAGGTGGATTTGAATAAGCGACAGCAGTATTGGAATATTTATTTCATGATAAAACAGTGCTGCCACGTCCAAAGACACAAAATTCAACCTAAAATTACAATATTTTTTAGATCAATCATTTCATATTTTTAATTCTCCAATTCGTGTCTTTTTGTTGAAAATTCAAGTAATTATTCAATAAATCAAAAAACTTTGTTGCCTTTCTTTTCTTCATGAAAAAATCTTTCTTGATTTAAAATTCATATTTATTGGTTACAACTTTAAATATTGTTGAAAATTCAACAATGTTTTGCAGCCACCCTTCGAGGTTGAAAACTTGTATATGTATGTCGAAAACTCAATCATTTTGGTAGAATATTCTATCAGGTTAAATTGACCTCTTTTGTTAATAATTCAACTACTAAAAAACGGTTTTTGGTTGAAAATTTGAATCTCTTGTTAAGAAATTCGTCTTTGTGGTTCAAAAATTCCTTTTTTTGGTTACAAATATTATTATTCAGTAATAGTTTAACTGGTATATTTTTTATTAAAAATTCGGTTCTTGTATCTCTTCTAAGAATAATTGATTAAAATTCAAAATTTGTTCGACATATATTTTTTCTTCCACGACTGAAAAAACTTTCTCTGTTGAAAATTTAACGATTTGGTTAAAAAATAATCTATTTGATTTAATATTTTACTGTTATGTTAAAAAGAAAATTTCTTGATCCAAGTATCAGCTGTCATGTTCTTCATTCAGAATACATTTTTCGTTGTTGAAAATTCAAATACTTGATTGGAAATTCGATACTTTGGCTTACCTTTCTTTCTTTTTACCAAGAAATCTTTTCTAATTTGAAATCGTACTCTTTTTGTTAAATTTTTTTTTCTTGTTGAAAATTTAATTATTTTTTCAGACTCAACAAACAAAAATTTGTCTTCTTGGGTTGAAAACTCACTTTCATGGCATAAAATTCTTTTTGGTTGAAAATTAACTTTTTTGAGAATTGAGCTACTTAGTTGAAAATCTTCGTTAGACCTTCATCTTTTTCGCTCACGATTTATCGTTTTGAGTTTAGGATTCAAATTAAAAATTTATTGGTTAAAAATTCAATTATTTGATTGTCATGAAAATCAAATTGTTTTGTAAAACAGTCGTTTTTGTGACATGAGAATGCTCCTGCTGGGTTTGATATTCGTCTTCCGTGGCTGATTTAAATCATTTGGAATTTAAAATTTGAATCTTTTTTGTTGACATATCAACTATTACATTTTCCATTCCGAATTCGTCTATTTCGGTTGAAAATTCATGGATTTTGTTAGGAATTCATATTTTTTGTGTGATGAATCATTCCTTTGATTTTGAATCTTTCGTAGAAAATTTAACTTTCTGATGGAAAATACAACCATTCATGAAAAAATTCAACCATTCGACAGAAAACTGAACTTTTTGGTTAAAACTCAACGATAAAAATTTAACGATTTGTTCAAAAGATCATTAGAGTTCATTATGTTCCGGTAGAAAATTAACCTTTTTGGTAAGATCATCTATTCTGTAGAAAATGTAAATCTTGTTACTTGAAAAATTAATAATCTATAACGCTTGAAAGTAAACAGTGTAATGTGAAGTATAAAACCTTTATAGCCCTGTTTTAATCAATATTAACAAATAAATATTGGGAGAAACATTTATAATAGATAATATACAAAAACAATCTCTGCTTAAAAAATGAATCGAAACTTTTAGAAAAAGAGGAAATAGGATCAGAATTCTCTACGTTAGGTGTTTTAGGGGTTTTCTCAGAATTAAGATGGTGAGAAGGAGATTAGGCAGAAAAGGGGCGGACTCTGTTTCTAAAATAAGGGTTTGATTTTTGAACCCTATTTGTAAAACGTATAGGCATAGACTTTGGCGCAAAATACCAACGCTGTTCACTAAACTCAAAAAATTCAAAGGTGAAAATACTGAAAAACAATGGTTAGAAACTAGAATACAGGTATAATGCTGAAAGGAAAGCGAAGCTCGGAAAATCAAAACTCATTTTTTTGGCGCAAAAAAAAAAACAGATTTTATTGCGTAAAACTTATTGTAAATGATTCTTGGACATAATATTTTACAATAATTTTTACACCAGGGTCGTACAAATCGCGGTCTTCTTTGTAGTTGATGGGTTTACTGCAATAAAAAAAGGAAATATTTCCAATCAGAACAAGTTTTCACTCTCATATCAACTAAACTTCAAACTATTTAAAAATCATTCACTAACACCTATTAACACTGACGAAGATTATTTCATGCGTTAATGACGTTCTAGCTAATGCAATTCATAGAAAATAAATGTGAAGGATTTTCGGATTTTTTTTTTCACAAATAAGGATAATGTTTCACAACACTTTTTGAAATAATTACGAATATTCGTGATAAGCAGAAAATATTACAGGATGTTAAATATAGTTCATGTGATAATAACATCATGAATTCGAAAGTTTCGAATCCTGAATCCTTCACTTAATATGAAATAATGCCATTACCTTCTTTACCGCATAACAGACAAATTAAGATGATTTCGAGGATGATTTAAGAAAATGAGGCGGATGACCGAAAGCGCTTCCATTTTCCGAAAGCAGAATATCAGCAAGCTAATAAGATTTCTAGCGAAACCCGCCACCAATTAAAAATATTATGAAGTCAAACGAAACTTTAGAAAAAAATTTCTTTTGACTGATTAGATTTGTAAAGCGCTGTGATAAAATAAGAAAAATGATTTTCAAAAAAATGTGATACGCCCACATTATATTTTATTAAATGATGTTTATGAAGAAGCCACCAAAAAATTAATAGAAGCTGAAGAAGAACGTCTACATTGCGAAGACATGCTGACCATATTTAATATAAATATGCGACCATTCCATCCAGAGATGTAGCGCAAATGATGAGCATTTGTCTACTGCTTTCCCTAGAATGTGGATATAAAGAAATATACCTCTGATGCATGCATAAAGAAGCAATAAGTTTGTTCCGTTACTGTTCATCAGCCATATCCGAGTCTAAACAAGATTGGCCGGAAAATTTTGCTATGAATTTGTGACATGCAATATCGAAATGAAAATATGCATATTGGCAATAAATTCGAAATTTTACTATTTTATTTTTTTAATATTTCGTTCATTACTATTGATAAATATTTTTAATTAACAGCAACGTAACATTAATTTTTCGAAGCATTTATTTTTTGTTTATATGAACAATTATTCAT
>WSXT02070954.1:0-12309 GCA_011762715.2 Neuroterus valhalla | reverse complement strand
AGCACGAGACACGCGATGAGAATGTATTCGTTAAAGCCGGAGAAGCTTCAACAAAAGAGAATTCACACTCATCAAAATAAAGTAGTCGATATTTCGCTTTTGAATTCCACAAGCTTTTTATAAAACTGTAGGGAGGTACAAAAGCCGAGCGTGTAGCGCGAGTTAAATTCATAACCAAGCGCGGATCGCGAGGTGAGATTACCATCGAGCGCGAGGCGCGAGATCCGAAATACGCGTGCCCTAGGCGCGCTCATACTTGCGAGAGTAAGCGAGCTGTCGAATGAGAATGTGTTCGCACAGTTGGCAGATTAAAAAAAAATACATTTATTGCATGATTCCTGAGCTTCTTCAGACATCTGACCAAGTATGGAGTGGTCAATAATTTAATGTCCATGAACAAGGAATTTATGCAAACTCGTGGGCATGTGGTACAATGGATAAAGTTGCACAAAATATTTCGCTGTTTTTAAAGCACATTCCTTAAATTTTGATCTTTTACTTCGAAGCCAGAGGAAACGAGTTTTAATATAACATGGAATTTTTTGATCAAAATTTCATTGACGTTTTTATTCCAGCAACTTTTGAGGAGTGGCAAAATTTCTTTCCTTGTTATACCATTTGATGGACTTTCGTCATTGGAACCTGAAAAACAAGCAAATAAATAAAATTATTCCTGTAGGTCTAGAAGTATTTTTACGCCTAATTATCTGATATTTTGATACTTTGTGGAAAAAGTCTGTAATACATGAGAGGAAGTTAGAGGCAGCTGATTTTTGGATATTCTTCAAGAAGTAGACAGTGAGACTCAGGAGCACCAACTTGTGTTCATGGCTTTCCTGAATATGCGTTTATTTTTCCAACATTTCATGAAAAATGTGGTTCCAATATCCCTTTTTGTAAAAATGACCATTTTCAATACAGAGGAGTCTTTAGTCGACAGAGCTACATGATTATACCAGGATGAGTACCTTATATATAATCTTTAAAAAAGTGCCTTGAAATTTGATTATAAAAATTATTTGCTTTGTCGAGAATTCGTATTTTTGGTTTATATATACATTGTTCAAAATGTTTTGTTTACCAACAATGCAAGAAAGATATGATTTCCCAATGCATATTTTTCTGTTCGTCTAAACAAGCCATGTAGGGAAGGAGTAGGTAATGTGGCGTGGGCGGGAAATGCGGCGCGGTTGCTCACACAAAAAATCTGCGTATTATGATGTAATGAAATTCCGTTTGATAGATGCATTTATGGAATAAGTTTCCAATAGTGAAAAACGAGGGTAATATAATTGATTATCCCATTGTTAAGATACAAAATTCGTTTTGGGTGTTTATCGTTATCGAAATGTTGAATATTTTACGTTCATAGTTTTGGACGCAGATTACTTCTAGAATA
The DNA here is from genome assembly GCA_011762715.2 of Neuroterus valhalla. Lineage (NCBI taxonomy): Eukaryota > Metazoa > Arthropoda > Insecta > Hymenoptera > Cynipidae > Neuroterus > Neuroterus valhalla. The sequence continues at coordinate 10,910 of WSXT02070954.1, read as the reverse complement.
TAATATTCAATTCAGTAAAAAATGGAAGTGCACATGAATATGAATATTAGATTCTACTAAAATCTTGACTTTGATCCTTAGAGACTTTTTCTAATTTGCAAAAAGATAAAGTTAATAGTACGCGCTGCATTACCCAAAAAGGATAAGTTGACACACGTGGAATTTTCAGGCGACTTGATGGTTAAGTGTTCCAATTGATGAAGATTCAATTCTCCTTATTAATAAAGCAAAGCTGATATATTGATGTACGTTTCACATAATTTTCCATCACAGTATTGATGATATTTTTTTTCACCATCGATTGATATATGTTATGCGCACCACATTACCCGCTTCTTCCCTGCACGAGAAATCATTAGTCATCAAAAAACAGGAGAACAGTGTTATGACAAGGATTTTATTGTTGTAAGAAAATTTTGTAAAGCATTTATTAAGCAAATTAATGTCTTCCGAATCTTCCGGAGATTACATATCTTAAATCCATAAAAACGGTGGTAAATACTTTACAATGGCATTTGGATTGAAAAAAATTGATATGTAAAAATTTTCATGTGATACTCCCAGTCAAATGATATTGAGAGTTATGTTCTATTCGTATGTTCATTCGAGAAATACTTATCATTTTGTTGTATAACAATCTCACAAAACCAAAAGAGTTCTTTAAATTTCGTTCCACGGGTTTAGAAATAAAAATGATTCGAAAATTAGCGCATCTTTCGTGATGATGAAATTTTTCAGGAATCCCTTGAGCACCATACCTTTCTCATAATCCACTCTTCCTTCAGAAGCTTTGATTAACATCAAATAATCACTTGCAAAGCCTGATATTTCTGATGTGTGCTGACCCCAATGCATTGTGGAACCGTCCTACTGTACAATTGTATATAAATAACTAAACACTTTTATTTCTGCTAACGAAGCAACTTTCACGTATGTGTGCTTAGTTTTTAACAACTTGTCATCCAAGCACTTGTTTCCTATAGCAGACCTGCGTGCCCTGTATGAATGTCCACAACATATTTGTGGCATCGCGAACACAGCTCTTTGTTATAGATGAGTGATTTTCGAAACACGGGGGGCGCACTCATTGACGGAAGAGAGAAAGAGAGAGAGAGAGAGTTATGGAGAAACTGTGGAGTAAGCATAACGAAAGGGAAAGCAGCCCTTACGGGAGAATGAGATAGATGTAGGAAGGGGGAGGGGAGTCAGTGCTCTATTGTATTTAGGGGTCACATTGTGTGGACCTACCCTCATCCATACTGTACACCGTGCAGTGCACTTCCCCTACTTGCTGCATCTGTCCTCAATCATCAGCCCACGAAAATGGGATACATGCTCTTAACACCAGTCAAATTATTGCCAGGAGTCATCCTATCCTTGCAAAAGAGTGGTCATCCAAAAATCTATTCATTTTCGAAAAAATAGATCAGATTCATCCAATTCAAAATTTATGATAAAGTTTCGAAAACGTTTGACCCCCGAATTTTTGAAAATTATGTTTAATTTTGTGTTTTGAAGCGCTGATTAGGAATATGTCGTGAAAATTGGCGCAAATTTAATACTCATGACGAAACCATGAAGAAGGGGATACTGATAATCTTTTCGTATTCATCCCAGTGAATGCAGAAAATTCCTTAAATTCATAATTAAATTTATTATGGAGAGTATTTTTGAAATCGTTCTTAAAGTTAATTTATGAATAAATTCACACAAGTCTTCCACATTTTCAATCATCATAACTGTGACTTAGGCTAACGTGTGGCCAAAGTCGTAGAAATTGGAATCGTTTTTAACCCATGTTCTAAAATAGATATAAACGACCATGTTCTAAAATGCGGAATTTTCCGATTCTATAAGGGACCATCCATAAATTACGTGACGCACTTTTCTTTTGTTTAAATAAAGACGAAAATGAAAATGCCGGGATGCCAAAAGAGATGCAACGGTGTAAACAAAAGAAAAACGCGTCACGCAATTTATGTACAGCCCCTAAGGTAGTCATATGTGTGACAAGAGAATTGCATATCTCTCCTGCATTGACCAAAATCTATATTTTCTAAGGTAAGACATCAACATGAAAATTATGCGTTTATAATTCTTTTTAGTATCCCAGATCTTGATACCGTCAAAATCCAAACGATGATCCTACTTATGAATGTATCTTACGAAGAACAATGTAAGTCATAATATGCTAATATGTAAGTAATATGATGCATATAAGTCTTCACCATATTCATAATCATCTTCATGTTTTTCCATAAGAATATCTGTTGTCCTCCCTTTTTGGTCAATATACATACGCACATCTACTGCAATCTACTACATCTCACACAAATACGGACACTTTTTACCCCTGTTATAGCGGATCTATTCCTATATCAGAATATTTTTTACTGTTTCCATTTAAAATGGAAACTGATTCTATACCGGCATTTCCACAAATCCTTATGTGGCTTTTTTATGTGTTCAATATTTGGTATTATCATACAAAGTATACGTGCGCAACTAATGACAAGAGTCAACGACAACTTCCAGACTAAAAACCAGACTTTTTTCAGCCTCGAAGTTGCCGTTGACTCTTGTCATCAGTTATGTAAATATTACATGCCCAGAAGTTGATTTCATGAAGGATTCAACATTCTCACATCCTCATTTCTTCAAGCTATATAATACACGTGGTAATATTGCAAATATAGAAGCACTGACTTCAAAATTGTCATGCTTCAAATTTTGAAGTGATAAAGGATATATTACTTAACACATCACACTAATCCGAAGGTGTCAAATTTTGATACCTAATAGACCAAATCTCTGCCTGATAGAGAACAATGAAGATTTCCACAAGAAGGTGTAAATATAGTTATCACTTTTATTGTACATAGGATCTAATTGTCAACTGTTTCTCTATTATAGAAAGCTTTGATCCAATTTTTCATAAAAATTTTACAACGAGGAATTGAGTCTGAAGATGAAAATTTTTGGTTGTGATATTGTTTATTTTGAACATAATTTACCCTCCCGAGCAAGTGAAAGCTGGTTTCATGATTGTACATTGAACTGAGCTTGACAATACGTTGTCGACCCTATGTTCTTTCAGTGTATAAGGGAAGCGGGATAGAAAAAGGTGGGGGGTGTTCGATGAATGGGTGCACTTAACTCGGGCCTGCTTAAACAGTTGTTTGATCGGCATTATGCATTAGCATGTGGCTGGTGCCACCGCTTATTAGCGGCACTGAATAGACATTGGGGGATGGAACATCAACGCCAACACACACACACACACACACACACACACACGAATGTCTCCCTTCAATTACCGGATACTGTAGGAGTGTAGGCCATAGAGCTCATCTGCACGGATTTCCGACTTTACGAAAATTCGGCCACAAAGATGATTGCAGCTTACGGAAAGAGTCCTCAACTATTTGAGGATTCTTCTGTAGGGCTAAAAGAGGATTAGATAGATATGAATCATAGTTGAACTCCTTCTGGTTTGTGTCCAGAAATAATTTATATAATGGTTGAGTGCGTTCGACATGAATCGTTTTAGTAAAAAACAATTTCAAGTTGCAGAACGACTTTGACTTGATAATTTTTATGAAATATTACTATTGAAAAAAAGTATTTTAATGTATAATTCACTGAATTTGCATAGTTTTTATTTTCCTCTCAACACAGCATTCATGTGCAATTCATAGAATGTTTCTATTTATGAATAAATGATCTCATTAGTTTATTCTCTGAACAAGGAATAACTGACTGATTATTGTTGCTGCATCTTGAAAAAGAAATAAAATGTATTCCGTTATTCACAAGTTTCTCCTTAGAGGATCAGTTTCGTCTCTGATATCAACTGATAAAAAATCTTTTAGAGAACACGTATACTGCGGAGCTATAGTTTTTATTTCTGTAGAGACCTTAGTCCAGGTATGATTAAGACACTTTTGGTTTCCTATTTTCGAATTAGATATCTTTATGCTGTTATTTCCAATATGAAACAAATTATTCGCGAATCTCACAAGTGCACTGGTATCAAGACTGAAGTGAATTAAGGGGTAACACCACTGTAGAAATTTGAAAATTTCGATTTTTTCTTTTTTATTTAGGAATATTCTTTGAACCTTTGAGAATAAAGGACAAAAGGTTTTATACATGTGCGAAATCGATTTCACTAAAGTTTCGAGCCTTTCCACCGAGCGTGCCAGGCCAAGCCGCAACAGCTTAGGTGCACGTAGAAAACGGAAAATCGAGAGTAAACTTATCAGTCGATTGAATGAGAGTACATCGATGTAGAAGGATGCTTTTATGGTGCTTGAATTGCAGATATATGGTAAAATTTTTTCAACATCGAAGTTTTTCATTCTTTCCTACCCTCATACCTCAAAACTTTGAACGCGTTTTTCTCAAAACACACTTTTTGAAATAGGCACGCAGTATAACTCGAACAATTTTCAATATTTTCAATCGGGACTCCGTCTACATTTTTGTAACAATATTCCGCAGAGAACATCGTACAGGATTATAGATATATTGATTTAAACAATTGTTATAAACAATTAGGTGCCGTTTTTTGGCTCAAAAAATGAGATTTTCTCTCAAATACTTGCCAATTCCACAAAAATCAATATTTACAAAATATCGTACGATGTTCTCTAGCTATTTTTACGTAGATTGAGGAAAAATTTTTTATTTTGATCCAGTTTGAATTTTGCACCCTGTGTGCTGCGTGCCGCGGAGCTCCTCCGGGAAAAGGCAGTCCACAAAAATGTCTCCAGGGCGGCCATTTTTAAATATTTATCATTGTATTCCGTTTCATTTGATTTAAAAAAAAATCTTGAAAAAACGTGTTTTTTTAGGTTTACAGTGGTGTTACCCCTTAATTCAGCAGCACTCAAGAATGTTTTTTATTATTCTAATCCCAATACTAATAATGTCATTCAAAACACACCCATACAAGAAGGCCTTTCCATCCACTTGAATGGTGCGCCAAATACTTTATTTCGGTCGCCTGTGCTTGCGCAGTTTAGGGATAAGAAACTTCACGCAGCCACAGAGTTGTGTACAAGGTATGTATTCCAATTAATTTGAATCAATTGGGAAATATTTCTCGAGTGGATCGAGAATGTACCTCAAGAAAATTGTGATAATTTTTAACTTCTATCGGCAAAGTTTCAAGATACTGAGAGAAAGCGAGATGACGCTTTCTCCTCCCCTCACAGATCTAACAGATTTTGGAAAAAATTCTTTAAATTAGGAAAACATGAGAAGAAGTATACTGAATGTAGTGTTGATTGATATAAATCCTCGTATAAATCTAAGTAACACACTCAAGCAAAAACAAAGTTTAGAACCGTTTCAATTTGCCGAGTGTTCAAGTTTGCTCACATTTCAACTTTTACATTCTCATTCTGAATGAGAAGATATTGGTTTTATGTAAAAACTGAATTTCGCGGATTTAATGAAATCTCCACGTTTTGAGAAGCCCTGAATCAGAAAAAATGGTTTTCACGAAGGTGTCTGTCTGTCTGTAGTCTGTATTCTGTAATCTGTATACTCGATAACTTTCAAAAGAATGATCGGATTGGGTTGCCCTTTGGAACACATGTTGAAGGACCAAAATGACAGGTGAAGTTCATTAATTAGACATTTTGGATTGAAAATTAAAGAGGGGAAACATTTTAGGCATTTTGTCCAAGACTTAAAAATTGTATGTACGGTCTCTTGTAGTAGGTAAAAAGTGAAACAATTTATCCTCATGATTTTTTCCGATAAAAACAAAATTGTCAGAATTGTGGCATTTTCAAAATTCAAAAATATAAACTAAAATAAGAATTTTTAGCCAAAAAACGCACGCGGCTCACAAGTTTGAGCGTGCCTAGGGCGCACGTCTTTCGAATCTCGCGCTTCGCGCTCGATGATAATCTCACCTCACGCTCCGCGCTCGGTTATGAATTTACCTCGCGCTACGCACTTGGCCTTTGTACCTCCCTACGGTTGTATATAGAGCTTATGAAACTCAAAAGCGGAATGTCGACTCCCTTAATTTGATGAGTATGAATTCTCTTTTGTTAAAGCTTCTACGGCCTTAACGAATACATTCCCGTCGCGTGTCTCGTACTGCGCACTCGATTAAAGTTTGTCCAAATCTGTAGAGAAGTTTTGTTGCTTAATTTTTTTCACATGTTTTTCAGTTTTTCTAGAAATCAAATTTTTTAATCATTAATTTTATTTTTTACGATTGAAACATAAACTACGCGTCCTATAAAAAAGGTAATTTTACCAAAATTGTAGATCTTTTATTTAAACGAGTTAATTTCATTTATATTTTTCCGTCTCTTGCATTGTTTGACCAAAAAATGATTCTTTCTATTTTTCATTATTTTTTGTGCGACCAACATTTGAATTTTCGATTTTTCGAGACAACTCGAAAAGTTGTAAAGATCATCCTGGAGGGCTCCCAAAAAAGAAACATTTGTTTCTTCAAACTATTTTTCATATCTTGCGTTGTTTGGCTAAAAATTCTCATTTTCGTTTATATTTTCAAATTTTGAAAATGCCATAACTCTGAAAATTTTGTTTTCATGAAAAAAAATCATAAAGATAAATTGTTCCACTTTTTATCTACTACAAGAAGCCGTACTTACAATTTTTGGGTCTTGTATAAAAAAGTCCAAAAAACTTTTCAAAATCCTTCCCCTCTTTGATTTTTCAATCAAAATAGCTGGTTAACGAACTTGACTTGTCTTTTCGGTCCCTCAAAATGGGTGCCAAAGTACGATTGAATATGGTAATTCTTTCGGAAGTTGTCAAGTTCACAGATTACTTTTCATTATTTTTTGTACGATCTAAATGGGAATTTCCGATTTTTGCAGAAAATCCAAAAAGTCGCATTCACGATCTTGTAGGGCTTCCAAGAAGAAACATTCTTTCTCTCTGACTTGCTTTCCAATCTTGCGTTTTTTTTGACTAAAAATTCTCATTTTCTTTTGTATTTTTGAATTTTGAAAATACCATAACTCTGAAAATTTTGTTTTTACCGAAAAAAATGATTGGGATGAATTGTTTAAATTTTTTACGGTTACAAGAAATTGTACTTACAATTTTTGATTCTTGGAAAAAAGACCAAAAAAATGTTCAAAATAGTCCCCCTCTTGAATTTTTCATCCAAAATAGCTGGTTTGCGACCTTATCTGTCTTTTTGGTCCCTCAAAATGTGTGCCAATGGGCAATCCAATCGACGACGATGACAATGACGATGACGACACCAGACAGACAGAAACCAACATAAAAACTATTTTTTCGGAATCAGAAGGTCTCAAAACGTGGAGATTTCATAAATTCCGCGAAAGTCAATTTTCACATAAAACCAATACCTCCTCAATATGATGAGAATGTTATAGAAAGATTCATTTTTCGGTCAAACTATGCAAGGTACGGGAAAATGTAAATGAACTAAACTTTTGCACCAAAAAAAGATCTACAAATTTGGTAAAAGGCTAACATAGAAAATTGATAGAAAAAAGTTATTCACCCAAAAAATATCTGTAAATTTGTTATATTTTCCCCATGAGACGCGTGGTTTTGGTTTCAATTGTAAAAAAAAAAATTAAAATAAGAAAATTCAATTTCTTGAAAAACTACACAACACGTGAAAAAAATTAGGCAACAAAACTTTAGCGGTCAGATTTTTTTCCATATATTTCTGGGGAGCATTTGACAATTTGAACAAAAATTTTTGGTATTCAAGGGCATTCTTGGAATTGAAATGAACTAACGAAGAATGGAAGATATCTTAGAGATCGAAACTAGAAAACCAACAAAAAAGCCCTCCAGTACGAAAAAAAGTTTTTGATGTTCTTACGGGCGCAAAAATGGAAGTTATTGAAAGAGGGGCTGTAAAAACGTAATTGCACCATGCAGTATGGTATCCTAAAATAAAGCAACAGTGAAGGCGACTCTATACACCCCTTGCCACTGTCCAGAAGTTGATGGAGGATAGGAATTAAAAGACGCTCGAAAACTCTGCAGATAATAATTTTTACAAACCTATTTTGCTCTCGCGCATTACCTAGAATCAAATTTGTAAATTCGACGTTGAGTACGCTCCATAACGGCCCTTCAATCTATTGCTTCAAGGCATGGTATGTTTGCGTATTCTGAAAGTTTGTTCTACATGGAACCACCTTACTGCCTTCGACTTTTGAATATAGTTATTGGGAATTTAAAGTTACAATGCGAGACCTGATGGCCATCTAGCGAACTAACCAACCTGGCTGCCTATGGGATACACGTAGCATTGTTTACGCGCGATAATAATTAATTTTGTGTCAGAATAATCAGTAAGAAGTATATTAGAAGTTTATCAAGTTAATATAAAATCTTGAAAACGGAATTCTCTTGGAACCATAGAAAGGTAAACGATACTCACAAAGGCAATGTGTTTCCATAAAGAACCAAAATTTCGCAGTGGTACTGTTAAAGTGAAAAATCTTGTTGGATGAAGAATTGTTGTTGATGAACGTTCCGAATGGTTAAAGTGACTCAAGATTCAAGATACTGATCAACAAATACTAGTTTGCTCTCTGCATTTCAGCGTTGATGTTTATGTTTTTCCTGGTATATGTAGGTATAATATCAAAAAGTGAATTTGGTGGGCTTACTCTCCAGATGCTATTGTGAAAACCGCTAACGGATCTCTAAAATTATTAGGGATAAAATGTCACATAGACCTGACAAACACTACAGACCATAGCTTAGTAAATAGAGGTCCCAACTGTTCTGAATATTTGAAATTGAATGGCAATAAGTGTATGTCTTATGTATGTCGGTATGTCTTTATTAGATTTGAACAGCTATTATATACAGTGAAAATATGTCAATCTTATCTTCCCCTTTGTTAGTCGTTCCACACACGATTATTAAACCAGAATTGATCGCTCTTTCACCTTCGATCATGTTTCTGGAAAACAGCGTTGCAACAGTATACTCACACAGTGTTTTTAGAGAGAGTAGCAACAGTTTCATCACATTCAAATCATACTTTACTTCAATAAACGTGTTAAGACTAATGCAAATTGTATGCATGCCGAATCCAATAGGCAGCCATGTTTTTTTTGATACAGCAGCGCCCCTTTGTCCGCGGTGGATGTTTTCTTTGCCAATTGGAAAGATTTAGCCTCAAGAGACTTTTCTATGTATTTCCAGTGACTTCTGTTAAATTGTTTGGAAATTTTGTAGCAATTTCTTTCCCCGTAAAATTAATTTCTAATAACTTGGTTATGGAAAGACTCGAAACCGAATGTTTAAATAATTCCAAATCTAGGATTTTTAATAATCTTGAAGTTGTCTTGTCCCGAAATTTCTGATCGGGAATCTCGAAATTCAATGAATTTCGAGAAATAACAGCTGAGAGTCACGAGAGTCCTGAATTTTTAAAGCTTGCCTAATTTTTGGCAAATGCGATTTCCAGTAGGCAGAAGAAATTTGTTACATTTTCGGAGTTAACGGTGAATAATAAGGGCCAAAGGCCATGCCACGCTCAAAAAATCAGTTCCCGTCCGATCACTGAAGTTAAGCAGTGTTTGGCGCGACTGGCACTTGGATGGGTGACTGTCCGTGAATATCGCGTGCTGTTGGCATGTTAGCGGCAGACTGGTGCCCTCCCGTGTATTCAACTGAACCAAATATGACCCTTTACGAGTTACGCTTAGCCTGTAAGGGATTATGGCTTGATGGTACAAAAAAAAATTCGTAAACAAACACAACAAACAAACAGAGACTATAAGTCTGGAATCTTTTCAACTAATAGGTTACCATAATTACTTTTGGGTGCTCTTATCCAATGTACTTAACTTACTAATATTCTAGTATGGATTATACTCTGAACTGAAAATGAGGTTGGGAAATAATATTGAAACCACTCCATGAAAATGTATCAGGAGCTGCACAGGAACTATAATGTTGGAATATAAGATTCTTTGTTGGTTCGTAGCAATGATCAACTTAGGTTTCAAATTTTTAGACATAGGATTGCAAGATTATTGTTGATTCATTTTTCAACTAAAAAGCAATATCTTCAACTGAAAATTAGAGTTTCTGATTCTGAAAAATGACAAGTTTTGAGGAAGAAAATTGGAATAGCATCTAATTAGAATAGAGGTGTGAATATTTTGAACAGTTTCATTCAAAAAGATTCAATAGTAGTTCAGGGAAATGATTGATACATGCTGGATTTATCACAAACATTTCGAAAAAAGAAAATATTAAACAGCGCTGGTTTCTAACACTTTCTTTCCAATATACATGGAATATTCTCTGAAAACATCGCAATTTTGACAAAGTGATGCTAAATTATTCAAGAATTGTGAATGATAACAGAGCCCTCACGTAGCAAATTGCACTCTGAATCACTTCAACATCTTGATTAAAATAAAAAAAGTGTGTTTCAGTATTTTCTCATTTGGAGATGAAAATTTCCGATGTTTTTTTAATTCAATAAGAAGATATTGTTTAGGTCGGCGGTTGTAAGCCTATCTACAAAGAACAATCAAAGCTTCAAAGCGACTATTTACCTACCACGCTTGCATTTCTTCTTTTTTTTTGCTGAGTTCTTGAGCTCCAAAGACAAGATGACTTGAAATTTGCCGCCAACAGTAGTAAAAGCATAGGGTCGAGTATCAATCGAATCGTTGAGGCTAAGGGAAAAAAGTATATACAAAATTTTTAAACAATTATTGGGTTCTCATCTCTTTTTTCATTTGAAAATTCCGCACGTTTTTTAATGTAAATAATAATCTCTAATAGTCCAATACTCAACGCAAATTTCTGGCGGGGCATAACAACACGAGACTTCAACGTGTACACTAACCTAGAAACACTACCCGAAACCAAAACTAGTTTCAAAGCAAAAA
>WSXT02070953.1:0-26714 GCA_011762715.2 Neuroterus valhalla | reverse complement strand
TTTACCAGATTCTTGAAAAAGGCACGCAGTGTTGCCGAAACGTCGAATAAACGAACTTCAATTCAGTTTCGTTTTTTTTATTTTATTTGAAGACCGTAAGACATACAAAACGTTTTCAAAATGTCGGATACTTCCGGCCATTTTGGATACGTTGACATTGAGCAAAACTATTTATAAACGTTTTGAGAACGTTTGGTTGACGTTAGACCCTCGAGAACTTGAGCAGATTGAATTTCCAAATGTCTCTAAAACGTTTGCAAAACATTTTATCAAACGCTCACAAAACTTTCATTCAACTTTTGGAAAACGTTCGCGAAACGTTTTAAGAAGATTTAATGAATGATAACTTTTCCGTGTTTTTGCTTATAAACATATGTTTGAAAATCGTATATACGGTAATCGCTATAGTTTCCTGCCACTTGCGAGAAAGATCACGCCATCTATCGGATATATTTTATTGGGCAAACCTTTTGAGAAAGTTTGTAAAACGTACCTGAAAAGTTTTATTCACTTGGGTCTCAAAAATCAGCGGAAGTATTCAACGGTTTCGGAACGTTTACAACGTTTTTCTGACCAAAGATTCCAAATGTTTTTATTTTGCCAGAAAACGTTCTGAAAACGTTTGCAAAACGTTTTTGCGTTATTCGGGTTCATTTTTATGCATTCTGATGTTGTCCAACATCTTTTCTGCCTTTTTCTGGGTGTTTGGAAATTAGAATTTTATTTTTTAAGAAAAAAAGATAAGTCAAATCTAGTAGCTTCCTAGGGATTTGTTTTCTTATGAAACAAGGCCTTCAATTAGCTCTGATTATATTTCAAGAAATAACGTTTATTACTTTTAACCTTATTTCTTGAAACACGGCGGGTGAAGATTTATAGGATAATTGAAAAAGAATGAGATAAAATATATGAATTTCCCGGCGTTTACCTATTTCTAATTGAAGTCATCGCTCTAGTGATAGTTATTGAACACAAAATTTAATTATTCAATTTAATTATTGATTATCAATGGTGATACAATAGGTAAGATTTAATTGATTTATTAATTAAGCTTCAATGATGTTGGATAGTTGCTGTGTCTTTCTTTCAAAACTATTTAGTTCCTTATAAGTATTCAAGCTACTCAGTTTTGTATTTCCCAAAAACTATATTATCAGGATATTTAAGAATGACTATCAGACTGAGTAAGTTGAATTACATAACTGATTCTCTAAGCCTGATGAACGGACAATTATAGATTTTAACCAATGAGTCAAATTTCACCTAAAATTTGTTTGGAACAAAATTTTATTAATGTTTGAAAGAATGTGAATTCTCGGTAAAATCTCGCATTCTTGGTAACGTTCTCCTAACCTTCTCCACATGTTTCTACCGAGAATTTTCTAACTCTAGATAGCAGACGCAAGATTAGATAGGCGAGTTTGAAATCATTGAATTATCTTTGCTCCATGTAGGGTTCCCCCGGCAGGTTCAATTTTTATTTCAGCAAATCTCTCACATAGAATCCATGCTAACCTTAGTTTTGCATCTCCAGAAAAATGTCGATCTTCCGTGTCTGTAAATCGTACGCGAAGTGCCAGATACTTCTACCATGTTGATAACGTACGGAAATATAAGCCTGAACCTTTTTCTCATCCATTAAATTTGGAGTCCAAGGTTATAGATTGTGGTGTGTAGAAAATAATGTCGTAAAACAGCACAAAGCGAGCCTATGCAGGGGTGAGATTTCTCCTAGTGACGCAAAGGAGTTATTTACGAGATGCACCGATGGATGCGCTGTGGGGATTTATGAACGCCAGTTATCCGTTTGGCATTAAACCATACAATCCTCGAATTGATGCCGCCTCTCGTTGTATTAATGCTCTGTAATAACCCTGACGCCATCTTGCTGCGTTTTTTTTCTCATTTTCTGATCACGTTTCTGGCTTAACAGTTTGCCAGATGGTTCAGAATTTCTCGACGAATTCTTCCATCTGCGCACCTTCCCATGCCAGAACGCACGCCGTAGCACATTTCTACTCTCAAGATAATTTCCCAGATCTCATTTGAATTCTGCTGCATTCTGCGGGAAACAATAATATCTAAGAATCGCTTGCATCCACGCATCCTAAATCTTTAGCGAAACTCCTACGGAGGATAAGTTTCGTCTATTTTACATGCTGTTGTTGGTATCGCCCTACTAGATTTTCAAACAAATGCACTGGAAGTCAATAAATAGCCATTTAGCATACCGTCGTTCCTAGAACTGCGCTCGTAGACGAGACAGCCCGAGGGGTTTGGAAAGAGGCACTCGCTACGCCCCATTTTCGCCGAGAACAATGTATGTCTATGTTCCAGCACGTGTGTTGATGGTTCGAGGCCGTTTGTTACCGATGCCCGAAACCTGACTATTTACGACTTCCAGTGTATTCCATGTTATTATAAATTGTATTCTGCAAAACTGGGTAATGTTAATATTAATGTTAGTACGTTCGACATTCTTCATAATTTCGGTGCAGAGCAACTCAATCATGCTCGAAAAGTTATATCTGCTTTTGGTGGTCACATCGTATATTAGAAATTTATTTTGATTTATGAATTTCAATCTTTCCCCCAGATAGCGGGAAGAATTTAAAGCGTGGAAGATGAACAATTTTCAGTTAAAAAAAATTCTAGGCCCTCACAAAAACATTAAAAATGTTAGAAAAGAGCTAATTTGTCGTGTTTTGTCTTTAATGGAAAAACTCTGACCGTAAATGTAGTGAGGATCTCGTAATATTTTCTATGCCAAATCCACCTTCTTGTTAATATTTCCACATATGAGAGTTCTGAAATCAACTCGAGCTAACTTTCAAGATACTTGCTTAGTTACTTAAATAATAAGTCAACGATATTTCAACCATACTTTTTCGAACATGAGTTTTATTATAAGATATGGTTAATGGTCTTTTCTCGATATTTCGGCCAAAAGTTATTAGCGGCTCGCTGTAGAGTCAAATTGATCTAACTTGCAAAATGAAATTTGTATAATTTTTCCAATCTTCGAATCCCAGAACCCTAAAAACTTCATCAATTACCTTCTGTTTTGGAAATTTTTTTATTTTAACACAATTTCCATAGCAATGCACGGGAGAATAACGGTTTCTTCTGACAGTGTCTCTGACCATTATCATCACTTCGAGGATAATGTTGGTCACTTTGGATATCAATTTCTAGATAACTTCCCGGAGAATATCATATCGGACACCTTTTGCACTGCTATTCGTACGGGTACCATCGTCATCAGTTTCGAGGTTGACGTTGGTCACTTTGGATATCAATTTGTAAATAATTTCCTGTATAATATCATTTTGGACACCTAGTGTGAAGCCTTTTGCACGGGGATCATCATCATCACTTTCGAGGGTAATATTGGTCACCTTGGATATCAATTTGTAGAAAACTTCCAGTAGAATATCATTTTGGACACCTAGTACAAAAACTTTTGCACGGAGATCATCGTCATCACTTTCGAGGTTAATATTGTTCACTTTGGATATCAATTCAGAAAATTTTCAGAGAATATCATTTTGGACACCTAGTGCAAAGTCTTTTGCACTTGGACTATCGTCATCACTTTTGAGGTTGATATTGTTCACTTTGGATATCAATTTGGAAAATTTCCTGTAGAATATCATTTTGGACACCTATTGCAAAGACTTGTACATGGACCATCGTCATCACTTTCGAGGATAATAATGGTCACTTTGGATATCAATTTGTAGAAAACTTCCTGTACAATATAATATTGGACACCTAATGCCCAAATCTTCCTGTAGAATATCATGTTGATGACCATCGTCATCACTTTCGAGGTTAATATTGTCCACTTTGGATATCAATTTAGAAAATTTCCAGAGAATATCATTTTGGACAGCTAATGCAAAGTCTTTTGCACTTGGACCATCGTCATCACTTTTGAGGTTGATATTGTTCACTTTGGATATCAATTTGGAAAATTTCCTGTAGAATATCATTTTGGACACATATTGCAAAGAGTTTTGCACACGGACCATCGTCATCACTTTCGAGGTTAATATTGGTCACTTTGGATATCAATTTTTAGATAACTTCCTGCACAATATCATTTTGGACACCTAGTGCAAAGCCTTTCGCACGGGGATCACAGTCATTACTTTCGAGGTTAATATTGGTCACTTTTGATATCAATTTAGAAAATTTCCTGTAGAATATCATTTTGGACACCTACTGCAAAGCCACTTGCACGGGGAACATCATCATCACTTTCAAGTTCAATATTGGTTAATATTTTCTAAATTAAGGTGTATATCCTATTAATGCTATAAGAAGTGAGAATTCTTATATCGATACTATAGAGCGAAAATAACAACCAATTCGAGAATTTCCCGCTCGACGACAACGCCATCTCTAGGATCAAAACATAGATGTAGAAATATGGCGGTGATGGAGAAAACTGCAGATTTTTCGAGAAACGGAAAATCGAAAAGCCTTTTTCTACGCAACGGAAGCGTAAAATGAATGCGTTTCCAGCGCATCGTATTAAAAAAAAAAAGAAAAATTCCTGGTAAGTTCTTAGTCTGGTGTTAAAATGTTGTATGCGATGAATAACGATTTCAAGTTTTTCCAGGCTAATGTTTGGAGAATGGATACTCGTCTGGTTTATTAAATTAGCTCTCATAACTCGGCTGGGTTATCTGATATTTAAGATTCTAATTATTCATCCATAATGACACTGTTTTTCATTAAGAAAGGGTGATGAATAATTAAGAGCAAATGTTAACGATAACAGGCTTCAATTTGCAAAAGATTATAATTAAATTCCCAATGACAATGAGGAGAACTCTAGGAGCATAACGGAAATTAATCAGACAGCGTCTTAATTGTAACAAACTGCAGGTATAACCGCATGATTATCAAACAGTGAGAAGGTTCACAGCAGGATAATGCATTACGTAATTGAACTTCCATTACATCTGCTTGTTATTGCACCAAAGGAATTCAGCGTTTGGCTCGATTATACTCATTAGAAATAACGTTATTCCAATCGCTAGGCTAAAGAAGCTAACTGTTGAGTTCTACTTAACCTTTGATGATAAGGATCCTGGGTAACCTAATTCTAATTAAAATATCTTTGATGCATCAGCAATTAATGAAATCACACGAAAAATGAGAGCCTTAAATATTAATGCAATATGGACGTATATTTTTCTAGTTTTATTCCAGAGTTCTGTCAGATCTACGATAAAAAGTTGAAAGATGCTCCCGCCTTTATTCATTTTCGCAATTTCCTCAGTGTCAGCTCGACGCGGGAAAGTTTTATTTAGTTAAGAATGTATATTACAAAATCTCAGAAAGTGGTGAGCAAAACGATGTCGTAAGAAGTTTCTCTATCCCGACGCATAGATATATAACTACTCCCTGTGATATATACATTATCGTAGGAAGGAAGTTCAAAATCCAGAGCAAGTGGCTTCGTCGATGCTTGAAAGCGAGAAGCTATCGAACGAGCTTGACTTTATTTGCAAAACTCTACGCGTTTGCCTATACTTCGTGATGGATCTAGATTTCACGCTATTCATGATGTGCGCAAATCATATCAACCTGTGATTCTGATTGCAAACGAGAGAACTAGATTTATTTCCAATTGGAAAAGAAATATCTCATCAAGAACAGAAACTTACCTTTTCTGTATAAATTGGGTATATTCCATTTCATTCCGATAGTTTCATTGCATTCTATCAACTCTCAAGGTTCGGAATTTCCACCCTATGCGTTTTCCAATATATTCATAAATCATTCATAATCTGATTGAAATTTTCCAAGTCCGTGACTGTCTTGTGTATG
Source organism: Neuroterus valhalla (assembly GCA_011762715.2). Lineage (NCBI taxonomy): Eukaryota > Metazoa > Arthropoda > Insecta > Hymenoptera > Cynipidae > Neuroterus > Neuroterus valhalla. The sequence goes on along the minus strand of WSXT02070953.1, from coordinate 20,870 downwards.
GAAATTTCAAAGTACCCTTATAGGAGTAGAACGAACTTTAGTTCGGTAGGAATTACAGTATGTACATATATAGCTTGGATTAACAAGAGGATTTGACAAAGGATTTCGAAAATGTAAAATCTATCACTCTAGTGTATCCAGGTATATGCAGGCTAAAGCTCCTCTTCCTCGACGTATTATCCAAACTTTGTTAACATTGTGAATTGATTTAAAAAGTTTTTTTCGCTACTTTCCATTCCCTTTCCTTTAACTATAGTGGTTCCTCCTCATTCTCATATCCTTTACCTCTACTTCTTAGATACAAAGATTTGATGTAGCAAAACTTCAATCAGTGAGAATGTTCGCTGGTAAGATAAAACCTATGAAACTCCCTTTACACAAGTAATTAAAGCTTAGCTGCCTTGAGAGAACAAACTTTTACTATGTGTTGAAAAAAAGGTGTATAACAAGTAGACGGAGTAATTGCCTTAGTAGCAAAACTCCTTGTTTAAGCAAAAACATTCTACCAAGTAACAATTACATCGGAAAATTCTAACACGGAAATCGACACTAAAAATGTTCGAATATTCATATTCTTCGCTGACAGCAAGTAATATTTTTCAAAAACTAGGGTACACTAGTAGTAAGCTACTTTAATTGTGGTAATAAGTCAAATTTATGTGTCCCATTTTCTCCAGCGCTTATATTATATTTCAAGTAGGTAAATGAAAAGTTTTCAAATGTACTTGTAGTCATCCATAAATAGTTATTGAAAAATGTAATTGCAGAGGTAAGTGTACAATTTTGAAGCTAGAATATACATGCGAAAAAGTGATAGCCCCACGTTGGGCGCCATTCAAAACTAATCATAACAAAAACTCATAGGAGAGATGAATTAACATTAAGGGGAAGCAGTAGAATCATTATGAGGGGTCCAATAATCGTGGCATAAAATCATTCCTCGTTGGAGATATTTAAGGGCTTATACCGCAGTTAAATGAGAAGGTTCTCATGTGACAAACAGAGAGACCCTCAAGGGCTACGATGATGACATCATTATAGTCCGTGAATAACACCCAAACTGGATCACTGGGGATTGAAGAATATCTCAGAAGGCCGTGAAAGTGTCAGCATTAAAGTCCGTACATATGACTCAACCTAGACTCTCTGGGGACTGAAATATCCTTCAGAGGACCGCAAAACTGTCACCATTATAGTCCGTATATAACACTCACCCTGGACATGCTGGGGACATGAAGGTGTCAGTATTATAGTGCGCAAATGACACTACACATGGACGAAAAGGGCGCTGAATATTATCTCTGTAGGCCATAAGTATTTCCAGTTGTGCTAGGTGCTACAACTAGGTGAAAGCAAGAATTGGTGTCCCAACATTCAGCAATAATATTTCTGACAGGTACATTAACTCTACTGGATTTTTGTAATCCTTGACCAGAATATGAAACGCAGTTTTCCAGTTTATTTGTTGCCTAAACATTTGCGGCTCTTCCGAGTTCGGTGCTCTGCTAACAGTGAAAATCAACAGTTCACATTTCGCGATTTTGATTTTAATTCTCCACAGCAGGCACCAGTTGTCAATGACCTGGAGTGGTATTTTACAATATTTTTGTTACATCTTGAGTTAACATATAGAACCGTGTCCTCGGCATATATTTCCAAAAAGACCCTGAAAATTGTGTTTTATGTCGCTTATACAGATGATGAAAAGAACTTGAAGAATTATGCTGCCCAGGGGAACACCTACTCGGATGTAGAACTCATCCGTGAGTTCACTATTTATTTTTACTCGGGTCCTGTGTTGATTTTCCAGTTATGGATTTACGTTTATAAGGATACGGCTTTTGTTTGTACGATGTTTTCCTATTAGTTTTATTTTTATTTCTATTTGTTCAAGTATTTCGGAACCTAAGGGTGCCTCATATCTTCTTAGTGAAGTTTTGGGAACTGTTACATCGACTGAAGATGTTGTATCGTCTGTATGTTTGACAATGGCTTGGTCTATATTGTCCGTGTTTTTTGGTGTATTTGTTGGCACTCGTTTTTCCTTCCATGTGATCAAAGAACTCAGGCCATTCGGCTTTCTTGAAATTGTAACTTTGATTGTTGGATATTTTGTCACCATTTGATCTATGTTGAGGAGTACAGGTTTGTGGTCTGAGTCTTGTTCGTCTAGTGCTACAACATCCACGTTTCTGTTTGTTTTATAAACTTTAGTAATTTTCCTCCTTCTTCAATCAACGCATCACGCGAATTTTGTTTTAAATTTTGGTTGCTTCTAAGGTTTTGAATTCTGAGATAGGATGCTCAATAGGTTCCAAATTTTCTTCATTAAGGGTACCTGATCTTCTGTTAGTGTTGTCACTAAAGATTTTGTAGCCGCTATTTTCAATTGTTTATTATTTATGAGATTTCCACTCAAGAGACGAATCGTTTACCGGATAAGTGTACCAGACATGGTACTTGCACAAAAAAAGAGCTTCATTGATCAGTGAAGCCAGGTTCACTTGCGCATTCCTGGCAGTGTTGGCGCAAGTCTGACTATGTTTTGTTCGTGTTGCAGGAAGTGGCTGCATGATAACTTGTTTCTGAACAGGTGGTTTTCGGGTAATAACTGTTGTTGCCTTTGGTTCGAAAGATTTTATGGCTTTGCTGTAAGACATATGGTTAATCTGGTTATGTGTTGGATTTTATAGTTGCGTCCAGTGTAATTTTGGTGGCTATTTTTGTAATAATCGTTGCATGTGTTGGGACCTGAATAGTTTGGTTGATTGCCATTTGTCTTGAAGTCTGTATATTGTTACTGGAGCTTTGAGATTTCGGTGGTATTTTTCGAGATTTTATGACAGCGAATTTTCGAGCAGCATAGGTGGCCAGTCCTTGTGTGACTTTTCCGCACATAGAAGATTTGTGTGCTTTCTAACACCCGACACACCTTGGAATCGCGTGGCGATTGTCCGTTTCATTGTCGAACCTTTGGCGAAAAAGGCATTGTTGGGTCTTTTCAGGCTTTTTATAGGGTTTTACGGTAACAAGGACGAAAGCTCAAACTTTCAATTTTAAAAGGTCAATAGCTTCCTGATTATCAGGGACTGTAATTCGCATTATGGTGCTTGGATTGGTTTCAGAATCCTACTCTTATAGATCCGCAATGAATGAATCATCGGGATGAGATCGGGAGATATTCCTGATGACAAGCTTGATAAGGTGAGTTGAATCTAAGTTTTAGTAAGGGTAATATTCAAAGCCCTGAACATCTAGTGCTTTGAGAACTGCACGCTAATCTTTCTCGTAGGAGGGTTGAACTTCGTAGACTTTACCACGCTTGCAAATAGTTGAATGGAATTTACAGTGATATTTGCAAATACTGTGCGGACTCAGGAAAGGATAGTTTATTTCGTCTACAATGACGTTTTTAAGTGGAATTTTAGTTCTTCCCTGGGATTTGACAATGGTAGTAGAATTCGAGTATTGTGCCATTGTATTTTCTAACTGTGAGAATCGACTGAATAATGTTATACTCACGACTGACTTTCTTCAAGCCTTACTGCTTTCAACTGCTTTCACTGTTCCATTTAAGAGAAGCGCGCCAATCAGAAAAGTTGAAGTGGGAGGCACCGTATGGTCGGCTGTCGACTTCTCGTGAGCGCGCCAACCAGCTCGTACTCCGTGTTAGCGGTCATCGTTGAAGAGGGAGTATCGCGAGATCTATGAGATGAGAAAATGTGTACGAAATCTGGGTAAAAGTTTAACATAATATCTATTGCGTTAATCGACAGGGCACAAAGAAGAATATTTCAAGTTTGTTTCAAATCGTCATCACGGTGACGGGCGAAAAACTTGACAGTGACTTTCACAAACGTCCCAATGTGATCCTAACTTTAGATGGCCTATTACTTATCTTTTTACCCTATTTGCATAAAATGAAATTTTTTTCAAGATTAAAAAAACAAATGATACCTACATTTTTTGTTCCAGGATCGAGAGTTCGTTGAGATGGATGTTCCCTTCAATGGAGCCCCGAAGAGGCCCGGTTCCCCATCACCCTTGACTTCTCCAGCACACAGTACGGCCTCGCGAGCCGGATTGTTGCTATCTTGTTGCCGTCGTTGTTATCCTCAGAGATATCAGGTACGCGGTCGGCGCATTCTCACCTCGACGACCTCTATCAGCGAAGGCCCACCTTCGTCTTCCTCTCATTTACATAATACGCAGACCACCACTGGGAATCAGAGCAATTCTCAATATCATCGAATAACTGACCCGACTACGGTGCCGAACGTTGTGTTTAACGTGCCAGGCGACAATGATAATAATCGTCTCCAACCTCCATCAAGTCCTTACAATGAAACGCGGGTCTGAGGCTCGGATTTTTCAATTTTAATCTTACGACTAAATAGATTATTATCAACAAACTTGTTTGGGATTACCTTAACTCATTCATTCCAAATGGAAGCAAGCAGTATCTCTCAAATTTATATACAATATTTATCATGAAGAGTATCTCCAAATTTTATGGTAGGGGATCATAAAAATTGGCGGTTGAAATGAAGGAAAAGTATTTTTAAATTACTAAAGGGTGTGGTAGCCATTCCTTGAGAGGAAATTAATTTGAGTCTAATATAGCCCAAACAGCGTTCTAGAATATATTTTGATGATTTACAACATTTTGCGTGGAATCAAAGGATGTTAATTACCTGATTTGCAAGTTGATTCAGATAATGGAAAAAGCTGCATCCATACACTACCTGCAAAGTTTTTATACATTTCGGTTTTTGAGCTGTTATTGAATTATGAAAACCAATGAGTCCGAGTTGAAGTCGAAGTGTCAATTTTATGAGAGAATATTGCGAAGAAGCGGAAAATTTGATTGTTTTTGGAAAGGTATCACTATCTATTCATGATAATGAATTGTAGTAAAATTTTTTGAAATGTAATTGTTCTGAATTTTCTCCTATCATGGTGTGTACAATACGACAGAGCAAACAAATATTTTATTTTATTTTATTTTGAAATTCGGAGGGGGTTTATAGAAAGTTAGAGGTGAAATCTAATATATACCATATGGATTTAGGATTGACGGGAAAGCTTAAAAAAACAGATAAAAGCAATTTTTACTAATATTATTTCAAAATCAATTTTTCAGTATACGGAACGGTTTCTTAAGATTATTATTTGCAATAATTATTATTCTGCGGTAACTATGCAGTAATAAGAACTCATATACATTGTAAATTATTACAGTTTAGGGTAATTTTCTAACGTAGAAGATATATTTTCCAGCAAAGAGACGACTTTTTTTATATAAAAGATCAATTTTGGAAACAAAAAGATAAATTCAGAACGGAAATTAATGTTTTCAACCAAGAAATATTAATTTTCCATCAAATCGATGAATAACGGAAAAAAGCCAATTTTCGATCAAACAGTGTCTTCTTCGTCCGAATAATTATATTTTCAAGCAAAAAAAAAGTTGCTGAAACAACAGTTGAATGTCCATTGAAATAGATGAATTTACACTCGAGAAATATGAATTTCCAATCAAATGATTGAAACTTCAGCCTTAACAGTTCAATTTGAAGAAAAACTTTGTTTTAATTAGAAAAGATGATTATTTTATCATGATAGATCAACTTCCAATTCCAAGAACTTATTTTCAACAAAATAGTAGTTTCCTCATCAAGAAAGTTATTCCTAACTTAGAGGGATCAATTTTTAACCAAGAAAAGTGATTATTCACCCGAGAAAAATAATTTTGAACAAAGAAGATGAGTTTAAAAAAAAGAATAGATTTCGAGGTAACAATTGTATTCAAGACTGAGTAGGATGACGGTCGATTGAAAGAAGTGAATTTCAACCAGACACAGTTGCATTTCTAAGCAAAGGAGACACATTTTCGGTACTAATGTCGAATTTTCGAGCTAAAAAGACAAATTCTCAAAGAAAAATTTGGATTTTCAAACAAAGCAGATAAATTTATGCCATAAAGGATGATTGTTTAATCTAGAAAGACCGATTTCCAACAAAAACCCGAGTTTCGATGCTGACAAGTTAACTGTTTTCTTAAACTTTTGACTTTGAAAAATTGGTCTCGTGGCATTTAAATAATTCTTTAATGATATCAGAATCATCTAGATAGGGTGGGAACTCAATTTTTGGTTGGAAATTCAACTCTATTCCTCAAGATTTAACTGTTTGGTAAAAATTTTTTTTTTGGTTTGAAATTGATGTTCTTAATTGACAATCAATTTCTTTGAGTTCCAAATTCATCTATTATGGAAGAAGAGTAATTTCGGTTCAAAATTATCTTTTCAATTGGAGATTCATCTTTTTGTGCTTGAAAGTCAACGAAAAGTGGCTTTTGAAGGGTAATAGTTGGTCTATGTTCTAGCTTCAAGGATACTTTCCATTAATTTAAATATCGTTACCAACAAAAAATGTGATTTATTCCATTGAAAACATAATTTCATATCCGTGAGACCTTTTATCCATTGAATATTTAATCTTGTTCCAGAAAAACAAGAAATTCTCGTTGTCTCAATAACATAAACAAATACTGGAAAGACCTACCTTCAAGATTTACATTTTGCCTTTTACTAAGCTTATTGGACGTGGAACTTTATTGATTTTTGTGCTACATCTGAAGAAACATTTTCATAATATAATAACAAACTGAAGGTTCTTCATGAGCAGGTCAAAAAATATTCCAAAAATTAAAACATAGCTTGAGTTTTATTTGTGTATGGATAAAGCAGTACAAAAAAGCTTTTTTCATCTCTGAAAATACCCTTCACAATTTCATTTGGTATTCTTTTATCTTATATTAGAAAGGATTTGCAATAAATATTCAAATTTTCAGTATTGAAAATAATTTAAAACTCAACTTTCAACTCAACGCATCAGTGTTTAATTGAAGCATTCTCAATCTGTATGATTACACAGAACCACAAAAAAGAGGGATGTCCGACGGACAAGAGCAGTCACATCCTGTGAATTTCGGATCACTGAATCCGTGGTTGGAATTCCGAGATGAATGACCAAGCCCATTAAAACCTCAAAAAACTTCGTTTTTTATGGCTTTCTGCATTGCAAAATGTGTAGAAAGGAAGCCCTTGCTTTCTTAATATTTTGGCCACAGATTTGGGTTTTGGGTCGCTGAATCCGAAACCGTGGTTGGAATGACGAGATATGTGACCTTTTCCTTTCTCTACTCGAAAAACGGAGTTTGTTTGTCTTTTTGCGCATCGCAAAATGCATAGGAGGAAGAAGCCTGCTTTTACATTATTATGACCACAGATTATGATTTAGCGGCAAAGAATACGATTGGCGGGAACATCAACCATTTTTGCGAAATTTATTGCTATTGTTCTCTGTAGAATTTCTCCCTCATTGAAGAGAATTTGGCCTAATGGACTCCAAGGGACAATTCTTATGTATTTTTCGCCGCTGACTCGGAATCTATGACCAAACTGTTATAAAAACCATGCTCTCTTTATACATATATGGTAATACAAAAAAAAAATTAAAGAAACAAAGATTTTTGATGTTAGAAGAAAAAAACAGTCATGGTTAGAAAGAAAAAAGTCACTCAGTTTTGGATCTTGACCTCAGATTCAGCGACTTAAAATCCATAGGATATAAATACTCTGGTATCTCCGATATCCCACTTTTCTATGAGGCTTTGTTATCATCTTTTAGAATATTACTTAGAGCAGATCTGGAACTATGCAATTTCATATTGGCAAAAAAAATGTCCACCGCAGGCAAAGAGGCGCTGCTGTATCAAAACAAACATGGCTGCCAGAGGGCTTCGACATGCATATCATTAGCATCGTAAAATAACAATAGATTTTACCTAATGATTTCGATAATAATTTTATCTGATAATTTCGCAATAACTGTATAAAAAAATATCCAGGTAACAGGTAATCATTAAAGCTAAAACTCAAAGAGCAAACTAGTATCTTTCGATCAATATCTTTATCTTGAGTCGCTTTAACTATTCTGAACGTTTATCAACAACATAACTTTTTCCAACAAGATTTTTTATTGTTACAGTACTGCTACCAAATGTTTCTACTTTATTCGAAGACAAATTAGTGTAATATTTATTTTTGCAGTAGCATTTGAGAACGCAGCACACACTAAGAACGCAAACGATGTTACGTGAAGCATAGCGGCAGCCATGTTGATTAGTTCGCTAGATGGCCGTCAGGTCTTACAATGCAAGTTTAAATTCCCAATGAAGGTACCATATTGAAAGGCTAGGAACAAAAATCTTTGGATTCCATTTTTAGGAGCTTAAAGTATAGTCTTTTGTGACTCAAACCTATCATAAATATTCATTAATACTTTCTATTTGTGGAAAAACTTTTGTCAATAAAAAAGATCATAGCATATAAGTTTTACTAGAAAAAAGCTTCGTGGTTTGAGAAACACTGCTTCCATCAGACAAATGACGGTTTTTGCTACTGGCTGACAACAGGCGTACTTTAACTACTGACGCTTAAAGAAGAATTATTTTATAGACTCAGCGAATTTAAGTCTCTGATCGGATCATTTTTTCAGTTACTGAAATCTAAAGAATTTCAATTAATTCTATTCAAAGTAAAGGAAATAATGTACTATATAAACAAGCTTGATAATTCATACATTGAATTTACTTTCTTTTTATTATTTTGACCACAGTTTCACAACAGATGAAAAATACGCTCTCCTGGTAATTTATGAGACGATAAATACTGCCAACTTGTTTGTACAGGAGGTTTAAGAGAAAAGAAATATACTGTCGCGAGTCAATCGGCTTTGAGACTAAAAATGGCGAATGAACTGAATTGAGTCTAGTTTGATATTACGTTATTTACAGATCAAGTTTTACTTAAATTAAGTCTTGCGGTGTGGACTTCTAGGATAGAAAATAGTATAAAAAGCTCTTTTTGCGTGACAAGAAAAGAAGGCTTATTAGGTAATAATTATTCACGGCTATATCTTCGAACTCGTAGAACAAATTCTAAATTGGTTCCATAGTCTTAGCTTTCATTTTCACTTTTATTTACTCCAGATAAGTAAATGAGTCCTCTAAGGTTTTCTGGAAGAATAGACAAAGGAACAATTTTAGTTGTTATGCAATAAAATAATTCATTTGTTATTCGAATATTTTGCCTCATTAAATAGCAGTGAACCATATTTGGAATTATGGACAGCTAGACATATACTTCACATAGGTATTTGACTTGGAGAGTTCGAATTCTCCAATAAATGTTAGCATTGAGTGCTTAGCTCAGTCATAAAATGTTGATTGATATTTACGAGGGAGAATTTCGAAAATGATAAATAGTCCCGAGGAATTGAAGTTTATACATCTGGTCAAAATCCATTATCGGAAAAACAATATCGGATTTTGGAGCAGGCATTATCAAGTCCGAACCATATTTTTTATATTGATTCAACGAGCCTTTTGCTGATTGATGATTAACGGGCCTCGGGAATGGCGACTGTGTTGTAATTTCAAGCACGTAAATGCTGTGAGATACTGATTTACCACAAAAAACTCTCCATTTCCGTGTTGGAACAGAATTTTCGATCCTCTGTGAGCATCAAGGTTTTCATGATTTGATACGAACTGGGAGTTTTGCTTTCACACGGCAACGAGACAGGAAATAAAATGAAAAAAAACGTGCTTCAATCAATTCAGTGATATTTACTCCCATCTGATCAGTTAAAATCTGTAAATATCAATTACAATCGGAGATTTTATTTTCTGATATTTCAATAAATCGGGATTTTGCGATTAATTCTATCGAAGTGATATCTGATAACTTAATCTGAACCGGGGTAGATTTTGTACCAGACTCGAGGCATTTTTTCTTTCATCATGGAATCACTATTATAGGAATGCAGTTGATTAGATAACAAGTTAAAATAAAAATTTTTGTCGCTGCTGAAATCATTTTCCAAATCTATCATCTTTATCCTGGGTGTATAAGACTTACCTCAGTACATGGTAGCGGAATTTAAGAACCCTGACCATTCCCCAGTCTTCCAGTTTCGGTGGATAGTCTCATGACCTCCGCACTAAATTTCGTCTGCTCGTACTACCTTTGAAATAATCTTGTGCATCGCTTCCGGTCCGGTCGCTTCCGACGTATTTCCGCGTGACCGGAAGCAATAGCATGCGCTCTGCTCGCGATCGGGCGCGTCACGTCCAGCCTCGACCTCGCTCGTAATTTATTCTCGTTTTGTTATCACAACCTTTGCTGTTGCACGTTTACCTCGTATACTGTTGTACATATATACATATTTATATATACATATATGTATGTACATTATCCATGTGATTCGCTCGTTCGGCACTCGTCGTCGCAGTGGTGGTGCTCACTCTGCCATATTTTTACTGTTTCTGCCGAATAAAACAAGCACAATCGTCTCATCAGAGTATCAAACGCATTCTCGCATTCACAATCAGAAAAGCTTATTCTTGTCGTACTGTTCAGGAGATTCTGTCAAATCACTCAGAAAATAACCGGAACGTGATTATCATCAGGAATAAAGATTCATTTTCATTTAAGAATATTTTCGGAATGTCTTGAAGAATAGCAAGTTTTCAAAGTTAGAGTTTATGATAAATAAAAATTGTCATTGAATTAAGCTTACATCATAGAAAAACCAACTGAGCTACGAAGGTTGTCCACTGATGCTTTTTTAGAAGAAATGTAACGCTTTCTAGCTAAAAATATTAACACAATTATGCAATTTTAATAGCCAACGACCATGGCACGCTTGAAGGCCCAGTTCTCTTCAACTAACTGAAGTAAGGCAACGTTGGGCGCGATTATTAGATAGATGGGTGGCCATCCGGGAATACCGCGTGTTGTTCGCAACATTGTTGGCAGGAGACTGATGCCTTCCCCAGTATTCAACACAATCAATCATGACTCCTAACGAGTTATGCTTACCCTGTAAGCAATTAAAGCGCAATCATCCAGAATAAAAAAAGTAAGATTCTCATTTTAGTAATGTTGATCAATTCTAGCAGAAGATTCTGTTCATCTCCGCGAATCACGAATCTACTGCACCGACCCATTTCAACTTCTGAATCTTTGGAATAATTTGATGTCATTCAGACCAGATGGACTTTTCACAGTAGAGAAATTAGGATAACATTTCCTGTGAAGATATTACCACTTTCCTTCTTCGCTAAGACGGAGTGACAAATATGTCGCCATCTTCAGAACACGTTTTTCTGGAGCTATGAGATTCTCTGTTCGTAAGGAATTGTTTCGGATGAAAACTGGAGGAAGGCTGTGATTTTCAGTCAGTTTTGTGTTGGCATTTACGTTCAAAGACTTCTCTTTTTTATGTGAATTCATTTTATCCTCTTTGTCATAATTTTTGTTATACCTTGTGGATGGTACTACTGGCCAGCATGGAAATATTGGTTCTTTGAAAAAGCTTCAATGCGCTTGTACAGAGGCTGCCTCCAATGCTCGCCGAAGCAGCTGCTCAGAACAAGGACCAAGTACATGTACCTGCGAGTGTTCAAATTTGACATTTTCCCGAGTCCATATTGAGTCACATGTGAGGAGTCTTCTTTGCACACGTCTCTTTGGCGGCAAGTCTCTCACCATCTAAAGTGGAAAAAGTGCGCCAAGTCTCTGGCATAACCCAATTCTCCATTTTGAGGTTATGTGATGGACGTTATTCCTATGACTCGTCACAGGAGTGCCATTCCACCCTCCACCACGAGATTTATGCTTGAGTGATTCTGTTTCTCCCCATGACCCTCGCACGATGTAGCACGACAGCCCATCAGCCTTGAGAAGGCAGTACCGTAATGTGTAGCATAGAAGTTGTTTACTTAGAGACTTGCGGCGCACGTATTTACGAGACTGTACATACGGTCCTGAGTGTTTACTTCCGCCTAGTCAGTCGTCGCTTCAAATCTGGTTCGAACTGGATTTCTGATTTCTTTAGCGTTATGACTACCACTCCCGATTCTGGCCCCCATCTAGGCGGTGAGCATATGTCTATACTGGTGAATTTGAATAAATTTAAAGGAGTGTTCGTGCTAAAATCGTGATTGCGCACAAAGTTCTGGACATTCCTGGAAAAACCAGAGATTTGTCTAGCTGTCTAATTGTGCACTGTTCCAGAGGTAGATACCGTCGATATTAGCAAAGCATGTTACAGATGCCTAATGCGGGGGTAAGGGACAAGGTAAGCGCCTTGTTTCGATTAGGTTGTACTATCGTTTTCATAAGTATTTAATCATGGGAACATAAAGAAAAAGCTGTGGAAAGCTCAAATCAGCTCTAAAAGCGAGGGATCAATGCATTCATGAAGGGAAGAAACTATATTATGATAAGAAGCCTCTTTTGACTTGGAAATTGTGGAACTTCGAGGTGAGAAGAATTTGAAAAATACGTGTTTCCTGAATGATGATCCTCTTTCCTGCTCCGAACTTCAGGAAAGCTGACAGAGCAAGGCAAAATCATTGTTCCTCATCTTCTATTTCCTCTGAAAGTCAAATTGACCAATTTCTTAGCAGAACGACTTGCGAACCGAATAAAGAAGAACAAGTCAAGGGGCAAGGGGTGTGGTTTCCTAGCTTTTGCCTGCAGAGGTCAGCAGGAAGTTTATGCATCGGCAGTCTGCGAGGAGAAAGCCCTGGCTTCCGTATCATGTTCTGGAATATCGAGGATTATCTAATTTCAGGAAGCTTGCCTCTTCGGTCACCGTTGTTGATATAGTATGTCTGGTTGAAACCTAGTCTACTTTATCGGTAATAGCTTATCCAGCCTGGCTTCCTTATCACAACTAGGTTGTAAGTAAAGCTTCCAGAGATAGTAATAAAGGAAGTACCGGTGGAGGTTTACCTATATACGTTAATCGCACAAATTTTCGCTATGGAATTTTAAGCATTACTCGTAACTGAATTTGCATGATTTGCAGGCATCAAGCCTTTGTAGTTATTATTGGTAATGTTTATTTCAAGCAATCTTTGGATTGGCAGGCTCTTCTAGGAGCACTGGAGATGTTACTTGATAGGATTTGCTTCGTGCATCCTAATGCTACAATTTTTTTCGAAAGCGATCCTAATTTACGTATAGCAGAGGGGTCCAACGCGTGAGCAACGATGTAAATATTTGTCACTCGTCAATCCCCTCTCTTACTACCTTGGATGCGTTCATGCGGTGATCGCAATGTGGAAAAGGGTCCTCGGCAGCCGGCCTGTGTGAACAGTGCGCGCAAGTAGGCGTGGTCAGGCGTAGTCAAACGAAGCCCGTGGTAGAAGGAGAAGAGAATGCTCGATGAAGCGCTCGGACAAAGGGAAGAAAGGAGAAGCGCGCCAACCTTGCGTTGGACACCTCTGCCATATAGGGAGATTTAATCAGCTACCTGAATAATCTTACTTGAAAGTAGTAATTTCTCTTTTCCGTTTCTCCTTGGATCAAGAAATTAACCCCTAAGGTTAGGCATTGATGAATTGTTTGAATGGATACAATTTGTGTGTTTTCACACATGTGAGTGTGAAAATGATTCCAAAGCACAATACAGTTTTGTAGGCCATTATGGTAACTGTGTGTTTGATCTCATATTTTGACATGCTGGCTCTCTGGCTTTGATATTAGATTTTTCGATATTGGGGATTCCTACATTAAAAGATCATTCACCAGTCATTGATGCAATTACTAAGGATACGTCAATTTTTGATTGTGGTTTGAAGGACTCTTCCAATCACAAGGAATTTTCCTGGAAAGAAATTGCTTTTGAGGCATATACTGAGAAACTGCCAGTCTCGCCAAATGCTTCTTGTACTAGCAAGGATGTGGCGTTTCTGAACAGGAATCTCACATCTGCTATTTCAGAAGTTGCGAATAGTTAGGCCTAGTTACCAAGCTTTTTTGGCAAGTCATGTGGAAAAGCTTGGGTTGATTCTCGGATTTGGATGCTAATAAGTATAAGGCGATGGGAAAAGTTTACTAAGAACTCCAAATCTTGAAGAGAAAGTATTATGAGTGTGGTCTACTGAATACTCTCACGGCATGCAAAAATACTGAAGCCTTTAGGCCGATGTGAATAATTTAACAATTCGGTCTGTCTCAGCTAATGACATAGGTTTTGAAATTTAGCAGGCTTTTCCGAATTCAGAGTGAACAGATTTATGTTAGTAATATTAATGTTGTTTAGGACGGAACCCCTAGCGAATTTTATAAAAATATTCCGGAAAACTGGGTTCCATATCTGGTCAGCTTTTTCACTAGAATCGGAGAATTTCAGAAAGTACCTTCCAACTGGCTTTACATCCAACTTTTCTTGCTCTTTGGAAAGGTAGTACAGACGACCCTTAAGACTCCATATACGAATTGCTTTGGTCAATTCTCTTGCACAAATTCTTACGCGAATCCTTTCGTGAAGGCTGATCCCTCCAAGGTGCCGGCGGACCTATTTTTTAGCTCAGTTGGTAGAGCAATCTCTAAAAATAGATGTTACTATCCAAAGAATCATACATAATCCTCTATCCTAAGTTCTGAGTATTGTATATCCTTGCCATTTGGAAAACATGGATCTCTGCAAAAGGAAATATTGTGTTAGAAGTTGTGCTTATTTTGAACCCGATTTGAGGAATAAAATAATCATAATTATTTCCTTTCATAATAAAACTCTCTATAGTTGAATTCACAAACCGCTTGTGACTGCGAGAAGCGAACCTGACATCGCTTGTGCTAGCATTTGGAGAAACATATCGGGAAGCGAAAATCAAGACTCATAGTAGCTTTTAAGAAGAAAGACGTAAAATATTAATCAAAGCACCAGTTTTAGGTTCTGGATGAGTGAAATATCTCGATTATCATTTAGGTATACTTATCTGACTAGGTGAGCCTAATGAGATGGACAGAGACAAATATTACAACGTTCAACGTTTAACTTCGTGATTGAGGCTCGAATTTCCAGGCATATTCCACAGAACTCGACTCTAATGCTTGGAAATCCTCTATCTATTGTAAAAGTGCCAAAAAGTTGGATAAACCTCCAATGAGTTCGAATCAAATTGTAAAGTCGGAAATTCGCCCCAACACCACGGTCTACACTCTGAGGCACACATACATTTCTGTATAAAAAATTTGTACATATACTGCATACACTATATAGAAAGGAATGAAGAGTCTCGCTTTAGAATAAGGATACTTTGATATCAAGGCCCAAAATTCGTCCGTGAGTAGACGAAGTGTTCCATAGATAAGGTCTAATATTTTTTATTGATTTTTTTCTAAGCAAAGGAAGTGTCACGGAGCACATTTGAGAGCTGTTTTGTCATTGAATATAACTTAGTTATTCAAAATGAAGAATGAGTTTTACTGCAGAGGAGAAAGAGATAAATTTTTAATAATTGAATGAGTCGAGTTGATTGTGAGATTCTCAAAATATTGTATTAAAAAAAGAAAGACAATCAGCTCTTGAAATCTCTTGAAGGTTTAGTATGGAAATACTTGAAACATTCCATAGGCCATGAAGGCACTCACGGTTTGTGATTTTTTCCCTAGAGGCCTAGTGCACGGAACTTAAAGTTGAACCTAGAGATTCTTCTGTAAACGACAAAGGGTACGTGATAAGGGGCGAATGTAGGAGAAAACAGTGGAAATTTCACAATACCATTTGCACTAGTTATCATACTTCGTTATAGAAGAGACGATATTTCGGCCTTAATACGAATTTTATGCTACCAAAGTGGGAGATACGCGACCATATAGTTCTACTCAAGATAGGGTTGCAGGGCATGTAGGAGTTGTTAAGACGCGGAAAAGGGGGAATAACACTTTTCAGCAGAGATATATTTAAAAGAAGAGCTTCCGACGTGACTATACTGCACTGTTAAAATAATGATATTAATTAAAACGCATACATGAAATTGTATAAACTTCGTGTACAAATTTGATTAAAATCCTTGCACTAAATTTTGCACAGCTGGAAATAAATGCACAATGAATTGCATAATGTTCGTTTACAGAATAGATAAGCTCCTGAAACATTTCTTAACTACTTCTCTTCCATAATTATTACTTTCTTGTTCCTAATAATATTTTCTTTTGAAAGTTCTAACAGTGCAGCTTGATATTCACGATCCATTGTTGATTTATAACCTTCCTAGTTAATTATTCCAAAGATGTTTAAGATTGTTGAGAACAAATGTGCCAAAGATGTTCAAACTATACCGTTTTGTTTTAAACTTTTCTTTAAAAGAGTTAAAACTTGCTGCACAAATATATTTGCACACTACTTTTATATTAAATAATAATTTTTGAGAACTCTGCTCAAATGTTTGTTTGTAAGAAGTTGGGTATTTCGGAATAAAAATGTCGAAAACACAAATAATTTTCCCTAGGATTCGAAAAACATGTGTTAATCTATTAAGAATTTAGGTTTATAGGTGTCTGTACATATAAGGCATTGCGTTCATTCAAATATATCACGTCGGCCATGATTTTCCTTTCTTCTCATTGATGAATTGCCCTATGTTCTCTAAAGTGGTCCATAAAACAAAAAAACTTTCGAGCCAGTTTACCTGAATCGGTATTTCTATTATGTTCACCACTCACTCGGAAGAAGCATTACGAAATTTTAGAAAATGAACAATCATGCACAGTTCTTGTTTATCACAAGATATATATATATTTTTTTTTCTTTGACTTTCCTGCTTACAGGGATTCGAAAAGCGTTATCGCGTTATTTTTTCGTAGTATTTGTGTTCACAATTCCGGAGATATCTGTGGCCACATTCCTCGCCTGCAACTCGGGTGTAAATGCGGATATTCCAAATCAGTGATATGAACACATGTGCAGTTTACAACGCTTGCGTATTATAATTGCATTACTCCCTCCAGGAGCAATTCGTTGTGAGCCGCACTCGTAGCGCCCTCAATTCGGCGTTTAGTTACTTATTAATTCTTATGGAGACAATCCTAGTTAATGCGGCCGCCACCGATGACAGCGGACGTGCTTCCCATGAGAATACGTATATAAAATCCGACGGCAGCGCCAGCTTCCCCTCCAACCTTTATCTCACAGCGAATAGAACAGTCAGAGGGAGTAATGAAGAAACACCACGCCTGCGTAGCCAACAGCACATCTGCTCTCATGAATGAAAAAATGCTCGATTGCGCAACAGCTATTGCATTCGAGTGAATATGTCAATATGGTGAAGTCAGCAAAGAAGTATAGTATGCTACAAGAGGTGGAACCGATTTCTGCCTTGTGTGATTGCGGCGGCCGCTTGCACACAGTAAAAAAAGGTCTTGTTTTTATTACAGCTTGTTTTCGATGAACCTTGTCTGCCTGTATAGTGCATAAGTCTGTCCTCCTTCCTTGGGGCTAACTTCAATTACACCTTGAAACAAGCCCACTTTTGAGCTAAAATCAAGAATTTTTTTTCTGTGCATCCCTTATATCGTAATGTACTATAGTTTCAACTGAGGGGCAAAGTTGGAACTTTGCGACTCATTTTCCTGAATGATCAGATAATAGGATCGGAACGTCGAGAAAATACTCCTTTGATCAAGATACGAGACCTAATTCGTTCGTGGTTATAAGAGATACTAAGATGGGTGGAAGAAGTTTCAACTAATCTGGTAACCTGCCAAATTTCAAGTTATCCCTTATGAGAAAGGTGGACATTCGCAGCTCGACAACAAGTTCAATTTTTCCAGTATCTTATCTTAGATAAAGTTATTCAAGAATTGAAATTTATTTCTACCAAATACTTCCGATTCGAAAAACAATTAAATTTATCTTGTTCAATGCATTGTTTACAAGGCGTTTGGTCAAAGGGCGTTGTCAAATTAAATGGGCGTATTCAAGGGTGTTGTTGAGGTGGATGCCCAAAAGGCGAGGGTGTGTTCAGTAAAAGAAGAATACCGACCAACGGGATTATTGAAATGGGCGTGGCCTTCGAAAGGACACATGACTCGTGGTTATGGGCGAGGTTTAAAGGCGTGGTTAGACACAAGGCGCGTATTAAAGGGTGTGTTCAAAGAAAGTTGAAAAATTCGTCGCACAAATCATTTTCGGAATGTCTGTTGGCCAGGCCAAAGCAGTCCGGGCAGAGACTAGCATAAAAGATGGTGAATTGAAGTAGGTGTGGTAATTGCAAAATTTCATTCAAAAATTTATCGCGAAAATTTCAATAACATATCAGTAATAACGGTTACATAGCATATGCGTTCAAATAATGCAAGCTGAACCAGGTTTACCGAAATTAATGGAAGGAAATACGAGAAAACTTTTATCCATTATTCGAATCTATGGAATGCATTCAGTTTTGAGGTCAATATTCGTAATAAGACAATATTACGAATTGAGTTTTATTCTTGATAAGAAGCTTTGGAATTTTGCTGAAAAATGGTTATTGAGGATTGTACTCTATTATTCATGAGTTATTGAAGTAAAGTTTTCAATGCTTGCTTCGAAAGCGTGAACGTCATAAAATATTGACAAAGATGCTGGCGTTAGATAAAAAACTCATAAATAAACTCATATCGTATAAACACACTTATAACGCACATTTATACAATTAATGTGATGTATAGTAAAACGCGTTGTATACAGTAACAACGAGCGGATCATCTCATGTTTTGCATGTTATATTATATATTGTATAATTATGTAAAACATGTGCGTTGTTTTTGTATCCAGCAATTTGTTCCTAGCAAGTGGGTGAGTACGTTACAGCTGCCATGAACCATTTCGTGAAAAAAACTGAAACATTTATTATTACCGATGGGAGTACTCTATCATTCGTGAGGGACTTTCTATTCACAAGAGGCACGTAATTCATGTTTTATAATTTTAATTTATCGGTTCCATTTTGTATTATGTGGTATATTTTGGGAAAATATGATGATTTGTATATATTCTGGGGAAAGAAATTTGCATGACAATGCTGCTCGTGCAAATCCGTTCAAGAAACGTCGCTCTACAAAATTTTGCACACCATGCTAGCGAAATAGTCTATCAACAAAGAAGCGTGAATAGACAAGAAAATAGACGAGCGCGAAGCGCGAGGCAGCCGAGCGAGACCGTTTCGAGACTACATTGACACAACACACGATATTCAATGTGATTGAAGTATGTTTTTAGAGCTTTCTTGTTGACTTAGGTCTTAAATTTGAGATTAGTTTGAGCGGACAAATGCTTAGAACAGTCGTGAGCACAGTGCGCGCGGGGGCGAGATAACGAATTCGCATGCGCTATAAATGGGCACTTTCCCGGCCTATGCAGGTAAAATAAACCCACCACTCGCCACGCTGATAATAGCCTACTTTGCTGCGTCAAAACACGCACGAGAAAGTGAAAAAATCATAAACGTGTTGCATTCAAGCTTCCATTATACCCTGTTCCAATTGGAAGAGACCCGATACTATTTCGGTATTGGTTTCTTGCAAGGGGGATCTTAAGTAACGCATACTTGCTACTGGGATCTTAAGCTACGCCTACTTGCCACTTGAACCTTAAGCCACGCCTACTTGTCACTGAGATCTTGAGTCTTGCCTACTCGCCACTTAGATCTTAAGCAACGTCTCCTTTTCACTGGGACCTTTAGCCACGCCTACTTGCCACTGGGATCTTCAGCCACGCCTACTTTCCACTTCCGGTTTTTGGAGTGCAATGCAATTGGTCTGTTAGAACGGAACAATTCTTGCCCAGCGACACTGCTCTTAAAGAATTGAAAGTCTTGATGCTAATATACTCCGAATCTCCTCTGTGTGGGCATATAACTATTCAATTTGTACCTTGCCTCTGGAAAGCTCACGTTTTGCTCAATGTTTGATAACGAAAATTCGAAAATGGACAAGTTTCTGACGCAGGTTAAAGAGGATCTTCTTTGATTCAATTCCAAGTCATAAGGGAATCACGAGGAGGGAAGACGTGCAGTCATTAGGTTTTGCCTCTACTTCGGTTTTGCATTTAGGTTGTGATCCCTGCGTCAAAGAACCAAGTTGCAAGGTGGCGATTGAATTAGCGCTTAAGGACTAGGAGCTCGTTATGGCATTTGATTTTGAGGAAATTTCTGCTTTGACGAAGTTGCGATCAACAGCTCTTAATTCTGACTGTGAATGAAACATGAGACAGTAACTTTCATATCTTCACAATCAAATTCTCTAAATTTATTTTCAATTTTCTCGGGACGAAACTCAACCCAAGGAATTCAAAATCAACGTGAATTTTTATTGGTAAACTCGTAAATTAAAGCTAATTCATTGTTTTTGACTTTGCCTGGGTTAAATTATTATTCACAGTGTGATGCGGATTTAATTATGTATGTTAACTCTAGAGTAATTGGAGCTCCAAAATGAGCACCGTTTCGCATAAATGATCAGAATTATCCAAATGTTACATTCAGATTGGAAGAAGAAATAAAACGTAATAAATTTGGGTCAAAAGCCTCCTTCCTCTCTGAAACTTCATTAAAATGTGCACGAGATAGAAAGAGAATTACCTCATAAACTGAAAAAAATTGGTAGCAGGCCCATCTTCTTGGGTTTGCAAAGTATTATAACGCTACTTTATTGGTTGGCACAACTATTCTTTTACAAACCCAAGTAAAGTTCGCCCTATTTCCTTTTTTTAGTGCATATTCCATTGTGAATTAGAATAAATTCATTTTCGAATCTCATGCGAACTTCCTACGAAGTTCTCATTCTCATCGCGCGCTTCGCGCGCAGCTCGCTTCGCTCGCAAGTTTGAGCGCGCCCAGGGCGCGCGTCTCTCGGATCTCGCGCTTCGCGCTCGAAGATAATTTCACCTCGCGCTCCGCGCTCGGTCATGAGTTTACCTCGCGCTACGCGCTCGGCTTTTGTACCTCCCTACAGTTGTAT
>WSXT02070942.1:0-12310 GCA_011762715.2 Neuroterus valhalla | reverse complement strand
AAGGTTCAGATCACTCCAAGATAATATGATGAGTCCAAACAACAGAGGTGAAATACTTTCATATTCCAGCTGGTAAGGACAAGAATATAGATCGATCCAACCAACATAAGCGATTCACTTCGGTTGTTTAGCTAGTCGAGACAAAACTATAGTTTGATCCAATCAACAGAGGCAAGACATATTATTAGTTCAGCCAATTGCTGTAGAACTATGGATTATTCTCGCCAACAACGGCAGAACACACTATTTATCTAGCCAACTAACACAAGGTTCAGATCATTCCAAGATAATATGATGAGTACAAACAACAGAGGTGCAATACTTTTATAGTCCAGCCGGTAAGGACAAGAATATAGATTGATCAAACCAACATCGGCAAATTGCTTTGGTTCTTCAGCCAGGCGATGCAAAACTATGATTTGATCCAATCAATAGAGGCAAGACATATTATTAATTCAGCCAATTAATGTAAGACTATATGTTAATCTCGTTAACAACGGCAAAACACATTCTTTATTTAGCCAACTAACACAAGGTTCAGATCATTCCAAGATAATATGATGAGTCCAAACAACAGAGGTGCAATACTTTTATAGTCCAGCCGGTAAGGACAAGAATATAGATCGATCAAACCAACATCGGCAAGTCACTTCGGTTCTTCAGCCAGTCGAGACAAAACTATAGTTTGATCCAATCAACAGAGGTAAGACATATTATTAGTTCAGCCAATAGTTGTAAGACTATAGATTATTCTCGCCAACAACGGCAAAACACACTGTTTATTTAGCCAACTAACAGAAGGTTCAGATCTTTCCAAGATAATAAGATGAGTGCAAACAACAGAGGTGAGATACTTTTATAGCCCAGCCAGTAAAGACAAGAATATAGATCGACCCAACCAACATCGGCAAGTCACTTTGGTTCTTCAGCCAGTCGAGACAAAACTATAGTTTGATCCAATCAACAGAGGCAAGACATGTTTCTAGTCCAGCCAGCTCATACAAAGTTAAAGAATAATCTAATCAACATTACAATAAATGAGCCAGACGAACTGAAGCAATTCATGTTTATAGTACAGCCAGTTGAGGCAAGGCTATAGATCAATCTAAAGAACAAAGTCAGAAATCTTTATTCATCCAGGAAATTGAGACGAGACTGAAGATCACACTAGCCAACAAAGGGAAAACACTTTGTTAATCAGCCAGTTAGGATAAAACTCAGATCATTCCAGGACAACCAGATGAGTCCAACTAACACAGGCGAGATAGTTCGATAGTCCAGCCATAAATCATAAGGATATATAAGGGAGTGGTCAGTTGGTGGTGGGGGCTAAGGCATGAGCTTTGGACCCACGCTGTCTGGCTGTGGGTTCGATTCCCGCCTCGCACTCTGGAAGAGCTTCGGCAGGCCACGGAGAGTCGTGAGCCCAGTACCTCTAGAGTTCTTCAAGTTCTCTAAGTATTAAGTAGCTGTTGCTCTTGGTGGTTCGGAACCCACCTTAAAGTGTAGGTGCCCCTCACCTCTGCGTTTGTGGTGAGGTGTGCAAAGGAATAGAGAGAAGGTTGTGCCGAGACTCTCAAAACCCGTAACAGGGAGAGAGTATAAACAAATATTCCAATAAGGATATATAAGTTATAAGTCCAGCCATTCAGGGGAAAACTAACTAAGCTAACCAGACAACCAACAAAAGCAGAACACGTTGTTAATCCACCGAGTTGAGACAAGGCTATAGATCAACCAACAGAGCCAAGGCTTGTTATTATTCCAGCCTGTTAGGACGAGACTATTTATCAGTCCAGCAAATAAAGGCAGAACACTTCGTTAATGCAGCAAATTTAAATGAAACTGTAGGTCAGACCAACCAACAAAGGCAAAACACTTTTTTGATCCAGCTGCTTCCAGCTGCTCAAGACAAGACTATAGATTTGTTCCATTCATAGGGGCAAAACATGGTGTTAGTCTGGTCAGTTAGGACAACGCTATAGGTCAGTCCAACTAACAGGTGCAAGCCACTTCGGCTGTCCATCAAGTTGAGACAAGATTATAGATCAATCCAACCAACAGAAGCAAGATACGTTATTAGTCCAGCCAGTAGAGGGAAACCTAGCGAGCAGTCTTACCAATGAAGGCGAAATACTTTGACTATTTTCCTGGAAGCCTTCTCTACAGGCAAATTGAAGAACATAGTTCTATTGGTTCTTTTTTCTGAAAAAGGCAGGTTGTAGGATTAACTAGCTTGTATCAATTGCTGCAAAAAGACACTTGTTTATTAGATTCAAAATTATTATCATTTTATGGAATTATTTTACCAATTTCTAATTCATAATACATTGTTGAAAAATATTATGCCACTTGTACGTGATGTGCGAGGCTTCATACTAGCCATAACCGTTTTGTCTTTTACCCTTTATGTAAGAAATTGAAGATAAAGAATAAACATTTCTTTTACTGCTAAAGACTTTACTTCTCGACTCGCTTCTTAACTTTGAAAAACATAAATGTTCTTTGTTGGAAATCTAATTTCAAATCCTACGTAACCTCAGAAATTGATAAATAATGAATGAATTATGTGGTTTTTATCGGAATGAGAAAAGTTTATCCAACCCCAAGTTTTCTTATCTGGTGAAAGTGAAGTAAAGTTGGTTTGGAGACCTCCCCTCGAAAACTTGAAGAAACTAATGGAATAAGCTTTTTATACCCTTTTGTAATTTCAGAATGTAGATTCATATTTTCATTTGATAAAAAAAATTACACCCTTCTTGAATAATGCTTAGACCTGCAGTTTAATTTTCGTTATTATATTTTACGGCTCAGGTCGACTAGGAGACTTCAGAAAAGTCGCATTATTTGCATAACATTTAGAAAAAACAATTTCCTCTTCTGCTTTATTTACAATGCATTTCCTAAGGGTTCACATAACTTTCGTTTCTTCACAAACAACAATTTTCATCAATTTTCAACAATTTTTCTTTTCTCTTGGTCTAATTTATTTCCCAATATATACGTATGCACATATAAAACTCTTAGCCTAATGCTTAACGCGATGTGACGGAGTGACTGAAAGACGGCGAACGAGCGGATGAACGACGAGTGATCGAGTGTTTGAGCGTTT
Organism: Neuroterus valhalla; assembly: GCA_011762715.2. Lineage (NCBI taxonomy): Eukaryota > Metazoa > Arthropoda > Insecta > Hymenoptera > Cynipidae > Neuroterus > Neuroterus valhalla. The sequence continues at coordinate 9,198 of WSXT02070942.1, read as the reverse complement.
TTAGCGATTTGAGCGTACGAGCATGAAATTTTCATCATAACGCAACGTAAAGGGGTGACTGGAAGTTGACGAGCAGAGCGAGCGAGTGACCGACGAGTGATCGAGTGTTTGAGCGTTTTTAGGAATTTCAGCGTACGAGCGTAAAAATTTCCATCATAACGCAACGTATCGGGGTAACTGAAAAACGACGAGCGAGGAAGCGAGTGAGCGACGAGTGATCGAGTGAGCGACGAGTGATCGAGTGAGCGACGAGTGATAGAGTGTTTGACGTTTTTAGCGATTTGAGCGTCGAGCATGAAATTACCATCATAACGCAACGGAATGGGTCGACTGAAAGACGAATAGCGGAGCGAGCGAGTGATCGAGTGTTTGAGCGTTTCTAGCCATTTCAGCGTGCTGGCGTCATATTCTCATCACGACGCAACGTAACGGGCTGACTGAGAGACGACGAGCGAGCGACGAGTGATCGAGTGTTTGAGCGTTTTTATCGATTTGAGCGTACGAGCATGAAATTTTGATCATAACGCAACGTAAAGGGGTGACTGGAAGATGACGAGCAGAGCGAGCGAGTGACCGACGAGTGATCGAGTGTTTGAGCGTTTTTAGGAATTTCAGCGTACGAGCGTCAAATTTCCATCATAACGGAACGTAACGGGGTGACTGGAAGACAACGAGCGAGCGACGAGTGATCGAGTGCTTGAGCATTATTAGCGGTTTGAGCATGCGAGCATGAAATTTTCATCATAACGCAACGTATCGGGGTAACTGAAAAACGACGAGCGAGCAAGCGAGTGAGCGACAAGTGATCGAGTGAGCGACGAGTGATAGAATGTTTGAGCGTTTTTAGCGATTTCAGCGTGCTGGCGTCATATTCTCATCACGACGCAACATAACGGGCTGACTGAGAGCCGACGAGCGAGCGACGAGTGATCGAGTGTTTGAGCGTTTTTATCGATTTGAGCGTACGAGCATGAAATTTTCATCATAACGCAACGTAATGAGGTGACTGAAAGATGACGAGCAGAGCGAGCGAGTGAGCGGCGAGTGATCGAGTGTTTGAGCGTTTTTAGGAATTTCAGCGTACGAGCGTCAAATTTCCATCATAACGGAACGTAACGGGGTGACTGGAAGACAACGAGCGAGCGACGAGTGATCGAGTGCTTGAGCATTATTAGCGGTTTGAGCATGCGAGCATGAAATTTTCATCATAACGCAACGTATCGGGGTAACTGAAAAACGACGAGCGAGCAAGCGAGTGAGCGACAAGTGATCGAGTAAGCGACGAGTGATAGAGTGTTTGAGCGTTTTTAGCGATTTGAGCGTGCGAGCGTGAAATCCCCATCATAACGCAACGGAATGGGTCGACTGAAAGACGAATAGCGGAGCGAGCGAGTGAGCAACGAGTGATCGAGTGTTTGAGCGTTTCTAGCAATTTCAGCGTGCTGGCGTCATATTCTCATCACGACGCAACGTAACGGGCTGACTGAGAGACGACGAGCGAGCGACGAGTGATCGAGTGTTTGAGCGTTTTTATCGATTTGAGCGTACGAGCATGAAATTTTCATCACAACGGAGCGTAATGGGGTGACTGGAAGACAACGAGCCAGCGACGAGTGGTGGAGTGCTTGAGCATTCTTAGAGGTTTGAGCATACGAGCATGAAACTTCCATCATAACGCAACGTAATGGGGTGACTGAAAGATGACGAGCAGAGCGAGCGAGTGAGCGGCGAGTGATCGAGTGTTCGAGCGTTTTTAGGAATTTCAGCAAACGAGCGTCAAATTTTCATCACAACGGAACGTAATGGGGTGACTGGAAGACAACGAGCCAGCGACGAGTGGTGGAGTGCTTGAGCATTCTTAGTGGTTTTAGCATACGAGCATGAAATTTCCATCATAACGCAACGTATCGGGGTAACTGAAAAACGACGAGCGAGCAAGCGACGAGTGATTGAGTGAGCGACGAGTGATCGAGTGTTTGAGCGTTTTTAGCAATTTCAGCCTGCGAGCGTCAAATTTTTATGACAACGAAACGTAGCAGGCTGACTAAGAGACGACGAGCGAGCGACGAGTGATCGAGTTTTTGAGCATTTTCAGCGATTTGAGCGAACCAGCATGAAATTTTCATCATTTTTTTCCCTTCATCCCCTTAGTTCCCTTCTCACTCCCTTATTTTGCTCTTCACATTCCTCATCCCATCCATTCCCGTTATCTCCCCTACTCACTTCTTTCTTATTTGTTTCCTTTAAGACTCTTTTTATTCCTTTTATTATTATTCCCACCTCTCCATTTACATTTCCTTATCCCATTCTTACATTCTTCAGCTTCTTTCTCAGTTGCTCTTTCCCTTCTATTGGCCCATCCTCTCTTCCTGTTCTTTTTGGCTTTACTACCTGTTACCTCGTCGTCTACTATCACATAGTCAATGAATGTTCCCTTTTAACCTCTCAAACATGTATATTCACCTTCTTCATCCCCTTATATCATTCGGTTTATGATGAACCATCCCATTTCCTCTGAGCACCTTCAAAATTTTTTCCCTTCTCCATTCAGTATCATGTCTTTGGATTCTCTCCTTCGCTCTTCTCCCCCTTCTCTTTTATCTCCCGTTCTTGCATTACGATTTCCTCCTATTACAAGGCTTATACCCTCCTCGTTTTCTTTCATCAGCTCTCTTATCTCCTTGGATTTCTCTCGCATATCTCCGTTCACAAACACTCCCAATAGCTTCCACCTCTCTCCTCCCATCTTCATCTCTTCTACCAATAATCCTTCGGTTTCTTCCTTTATCACTCTCCTATCCTTCTCGGCTAAATGTTCCTTCCTCATTCCCATCACCATTCCTCCCGTTGCTCTGCCTTTCCTATTCCTCCTCTTTGCATTTTGAAACTGTCAACTGTAACCTCTTGGTAACCCTCCTCTTACGCTATCCCATCCTTTTCCGTCTAGCCACTTTCCACCATCATCATCATCATGATCATCATCATCATCACCATCATCACTATCATCCTTCCTCTCCAAATTCTGCTACATCCCAATAACATATTTTGCATTCACACCTTCCTTTGTTTTTCATTTCTTCTATCTTCTATTTCTTATTCACCCCCCCCCCCTTCCTCTCTCTTCCAGTTCCCCGAAACCTCTTCTTTCCAATCCTACCATATATCTTGTATTTTCATTTCTTATACTAAACCCAAGTTTTCTTTCCGTTCCTTCTCTCCTCTCTTCCTTTTTCCTCATCATATACTGCAAATTTCTTTCTTCTCGTATCTAATCATCTTCTATTCTCTGCTCGCTGCCAGAAAACTGCCTTTTCTCCAACATTACCTCCCTATTATTTTTTCTCGTCTTAAATTTTACCAACGCAATTTTCTCCCTCCTTCTATCATCCCTTCCTATGCTTCTAACTTCAATCAGTACCTTCGCATTCATTCTTATTTATCACTTCTTGTACACCTTCCTTCAAATCCATCTCCTCCAATCTTATACCATTTATCACTTTATTGTTTCTTCTTTCCTCTTTCTCACTGCTTTCCATTCTCTTTTCTATTTTTCTTTCCCTTCCCTTATTCTCATCTCCCATCTCCATCTCCCTCCTTTTACTTTCTGGGTTGCGTTTTGTATTTTTTACATCCTACTTACTAACTCCACAACTCCTTTCTTTGGCACCTCCGGCTTTTCTAGTTATTGCTCTAGGCTCTGCATCCATTTTCTCTAGTTTTCCCTAACCTTCTTCCATTTCTCCTCTGAACATAACATTCAGAAAAGACGATTTTCTCTGTGATGGAGAAATAATTAACAGACTGAATGGCAGGAATAATAAGTTCATCTTCATCAACATTGAATTGATTTGGAAGAGACTTAAGAAAAAAGAAAAAAGATATTTCGAGGTTGCCTCCTCTAGTTCTGCTCCCTTCCCATTCTTTTATTTTTAGTATAATTGCAGACATTGAAGAGTCCCTCAACCAAATTTGAACGTTGGATCCTTCATTGCTCTTGCTCTTACTATTATTCTTCTTGATTCAGTAGGGAGGGAGATGCAGAATTCTTGTACAATAGAGCTACAGTTTTCAGAATTATAATAGTAGGAGAAACTGAAAACAGGAAAAGAGGAAGGGATGAGGGCAAGATAAGAAAAGGGAAGATTGGGAGGACTTCCGAAGTCGAGGAACAACAGTTGGTATGGATTAGTCAAGAGGAAGGTACCGGAATTCCTAAATGAGATCGAAGAAGAGAAAGAGAAGAGAACAAGTGGAAGAAGATTTATAATGTAAGGAAAAGTAGGTTCATTTAAGAGTTCAGATGAATGAAGAATCTAATATGGGTAGAGTATAAAGGGATGAGCAGGAATCATTGATGCATGTGTTCAAGAGATTTGCAGTTGATGAAGGTAAAAGAAAGTATAGGAAAGAGAATAAGGTGACTTTCAAGAAAGAATGGATGAGAATGATCAGAGTGAAGAAGATAAGGAAGCTGGGAGATTCACGAAACTATAGGAAAGGGAGAAATATGTGGGGTGGAGCTGGTTGCATGGGGTATAAAAAGAGCAAAAAATGATTGCCTAAAAAGGAGGGTGATGGAGTAGATTTGCAAAATAGAGCAAAATTGTACATATTAGTAGTGGTGAGAGAAATTGAGATTCAGGAATAGGCAAAAAAATGAGAACAAGGCGAGAAAAGAAAAGACCAGGAAGAATAAAGGAGACAAGGTACAAAAGATGGTATCAAATTGTCGAAATGTAGGGGAAGCGGAAATATCTGGAAAATACATAGAAGAAGAATAAATGTAATGCAGTAATAAGATTCAAAATGAGAAAGGGAGGAAGATCATGTGTTATTTGGATCAGTGAGGTATAAAAACTATGTAAAGGATAAGGATGATCATGAAGCATGGTTGCATGTGTTAAAGGGATCTGTATGTTATGTCTTGAAGGGGATAGTATAGGAAAGAGGATTAAGTAAGTTATAAGTTGTAATGTTTAAAGAGAGGAATGGATGAAGAAGCCAGGAGAGTTGGGAGAGAAACGGACAGCTACCAGTATGGAAGACGGAAAAGCCAAAAAAGTGACTCCTAAAGGAAAAAAAAAATAGAAATTTCCCCAAGAAAAATAGCTACATTTTTTATCTTGGTGGTGGTAAGAAGAAACAGAAGCTAGGAATAGACGAAAGGATGAATAAAAGGCAGGGCGAAGGAAAGATCAGAAAGAATCTCCGAGTCAGGGTATAACAGCTGGTACGGAATAGTTAGAAGAGAAAGCGAGCCGAGATAACTAAAAACGAATGAAGATAAGGAAAATGGAGGGTAATGAAAAAACGAAATTAAAAAAAATAGAGAGTTATGCAATTCAGAGCTGGAAAGGTAGTAAGATCATGTAGGTTTTGGACGTATGAAAACATTTATCTCGTAAAAGTATGTGGGGATGTGTAGCAATCATGGTTGAATGTGTTCTTTAGGTTCAAAAGTGACGGAGGGATATGAAAGAGTATAGGACAGGCGATATTGTGGATAATAATAAAACAAGTCAGGATAAGGTGATTGGAGAATCTGAGAGGTTTTACAGGGAGCAGTAGAGATGGTGAAGAGAGGAAAGGGAGGAGGTATAATGAGGATGGACAATTTAGAATATAGACAAGAAATGGCTTCTACGATGGAAGTGAAGTGAAGTAGTGTTGTGAAGTAGAGGTGGAATTTTTATACGATTGATGGTACGAGGAAACACAAATAGGAAGATAAGGAAGGAATGAGGGCAAGGGAAGGGCGTGAAAGTTCGGGAAAAATGGCTAAATCAAGATATAAGAGCCGAAATAGGATGGTTAGGAAGGAGGGGGCTGGTATACCAACAAAAAATCGAAGGGGAGAACAAAGGAAATAGTTTGATGCTATTTAGGATAAGAGAAGTGCAAGTATCATGTAGGTATCTGATAAATGGGAAAGACGATAATTTGTGTAGTATATGTTGAAATAAGTCAGAATCATGGTTGTTTGTGTTAAAGAGTGACGAAGAGAAGAAGAGTATTGGAGAGCATAGAATGAATTCAAAATGGGACAGGTTAGGATGAGGGGGATGAAGAAGCCGGAAGAGTTGAGAAAGAGTGAGAGGTGGAGAGAGAGGCCGGTTTCTCGATATGGAAGAAATCCAAAAAATAAGTTTCCAATAAAGGAAGTAATAGGAAGGTGTTACGGAATAGAACTACAATTCTAATGCTAGTAGGGGTAAGGGAAAAAAGGTAGTTGTGGAAGAGATAAGAGAAGGGAAGAGATTAGGTTAAGGCAAGGGAAGGTAAGATCAGGATGAATTTGGAAGTCAAGATACAACAGCTAGTACGGGATGATTAGGAGAGGAGGAAAACCACAACACCCAAAAAGGATTGAAGAGGAGAAAAGATGGAACAGAGTAATGAAAATCAGAATCGGAATAGGAGACGGAAATATGAGGAAGAAGGAGTGTGATTCGAAGGGAATAGCAGATAATTGATAGAGAAGTGAGGGAAAAGAAAGAGGAGGAAAGATGAGAATTGAATATAAAATTGATAAATTCTTAACCTTTCTGATTCAGAAGTATATGTCTTGCAATTTGGAAAAATGAAGAATTCCCATACGGATTCCCGCGATACAATTTTTGATATTCCCAATAACCTTCCGTTTCCGACATGAAGAGATGAGGCTGTGATGAATTCGTGGTGCAGAAGTTTTGTCTAATTTTAGTGGAAATTGGGTTGCGTCGTCAGAAAAAGTAACGTAAAGTAATATATATTTGAAGATAAAATAAAAATAGTTTAACTTTTCAAGTAAACTGTAAAATTCGACTTGTCACATTTCTCTCTGAAAATTTGCAAAAACTTGCGAAAAGTAGAATTTTCAAGAAAGTTAAAAAAACGCACACTCCTAACTCTAGATTTTAATCGGATTGTTCAGAGTTCGAAGAGTTCCAATAAGATAGATGCACAGATTGTGAGTTGTATGAATGTGGATAAATAAACAAATAGTTGAACCAATGAGATCATTATTGTAATGAACAGGACCGTTGATGGTTCAATGTTTGTTATATACCTACATATTTCCAAAGGCCGAATCCAGAGTATCTCAAATAATTTGTTTAATCAACAGCAATCAAACTATTGTCAATGCTTTTATTAATTGAAAATGAATCGAAATTGAATAATTGGTGTTATGCATTCTGAACAAAATAGTAATGTTGACTATCTAACGAAATAAATAAATTTAAACCAAATAGTTAAATTTCCAAATAGAAAAGATTAATTTCAGAAAGACAGATAAACATTCAACCATAAAGAATTAGTTCCACTTACAACAATTTTCCACAAAAAAGTTGCAGTTTTATTAAAAATCGAATAATTTTTTATTGAAAAGAATGACCTTTCAACAAAATAATTGAATTTTGATCCAGATAAGTTCATTTTTATTGGAAGAAGTACCTCTTAACCAAAATAATGAATCATCAACTAGAAGAAATAAAATTTAAACGAGTAGTTCCACGAACAATTTATCTTCAACAAAATAATTAAATTGCTAACCAGAAAGATATGTCTTGAAATCAAATGATAAATCTGCAGACAATAAATGTAATTTTTACCAATGTTGTTTTAGTCCAACTAATTTCCAACAGAAATTTAAATCTTTTTCTAGCACGAAATTTGTTTCCAATATAAAAAGTCAACTTTCTAAAAAAAGAGGCTGACTGTTTCACGAAATTATCAAACAATATATATTATGATGTTAATGTTTTTGTCTAATGGTCTTATCAATATTTAAATAATTGATTATTCAAATATTGTTTTTCGAAGTTGGGGAAAAATGCCTCCCTAGCTCCGCTGCAATTCGAATCCAGGCCCTATTAATTATTTAAATAAAAATAATAAATTAAAAATTATCAATCAATCATTGTGGCAGAAGGAATGAATTGGCAAGCGGAGAAATACATTTTTGAGAAAATACATAAATTTTGAACCAAATAGTTGAAGTTTAATCAAAAAAGGTAAATTTTTACCCAAAAACAAAATGATGAAATTCTGACTTGAGTCATCAATTTGCAACCAAAGAGAAAAAATATTTATGATAAAATAATACATAATTTTCAACTGAAATGTCAAATTCTAGGGAGAGAAGTATGAGATCGAATCAAAAACGGAATAATTCAAATAACAGTTGAAAAATTGATTTCCATGAAAATAAAACCAATTTCAAACAAAAGATTCACATTTACAACATAATTTATGCATCTTTAACAAATTCTACAATTTTGAAGGAAAATATCATTTTTCAGCCATGAAAAATCAGTTTTTAACCATAAATAAAGAAATGGTGTTTTGAGTTCAAAGAAAATTTCGAAATAAGAAATAAAGCATTTAAAACAAGAAAGTTGAGTTTCTACAAGAGGAGAAAAAACGTACATACTTCAGAGAAAGCCGCCTAATTTTTTACTAAAAAGAACAATTTCAAGACAAAACTTCTCAATTATCAAAAGAATATATAAATTTTCAACTGAAGAGGAAAATTTATAATTATGCCATAGAAAGATACTGCTGCAATGCCAAAAAAGTTAAAAATACATACATTCTCTTTTTCGAGCAAAAAATGATGCTTGCGAGAAAGTATTAAAAAAGACAAACTTCAAATACCAGCTTTGGATGACTCCAAATTTATGTCCCATAAAGGCTGTCCTGTGGAAACATGGCCGCGCCTCGTCGTCCCGAATTTCGGGACGACAAGCCTATTTTCACCATTTGGCTAGTCGTCCCGAAAAAAAGGTACATAATATTAATTATACTCCTTTCTGGTGGACAAAAATTAGGAAAACCACTGCTAGTCTTTATTCTACTCAGTATTTTTATCTTTGCTGCATTTTTTGCTCAAATTCTCTCATTTTTCGAGGATAGAAAAACTCGCAAATAATCTCGCACGCATACAGGTGGGAAGAGTCGCACCCTATAATTGGTTGGCTGCTTCTCTTTTTCACTGGATGGGGGCGAAAATCCGTTACGAGTTGAATCCCAGGAATCTTTCATTTCTGGGAATTCGTAACTGCAGCTAATATCCAAATTGAATTCTCGATGTCTATCAATCTATGTAATTAAAAACACAGTTATAAAATACGTCTACCATAAAACAACGATAAATATGAAAAAATCACAGAAATACAAGACAATATGTAGCGCTGTGACTTCAATGGTACGAAAATA
>WSXT02070931.1:2006-12310 GCA_011762715.2 Neuroterus valhalla | reverse complement strand
AGGGTAGGTTGAGTTGAGAAATAACAGGCAGTAGTTATCCTATCTTTCTGTTATCAATAGAACGTATTATATCGTACAGGATAGGTTGTGCAGAGAAGAAAGAAGCCTCCCTGAATAATTGGCTCTCGATCGCTCGCTGCGAATTCAAGAGCACTCCGATTTGAAATATCGTTTGCTTTTTACACTAGTGCGCGCGAGATAAAATTTTTCATTTATGAAATGTAATTCATTATCTACTTTCTAAATGCGTATTTAGCAAATTATGGAATGTATAAACGTATGCGGAATTGCAGAATTGATTGTCTTTTCTTTTGCAGTAGCTCGAAATCAAGGTTTTTTTACTAGAACTCTTTTCCATTGCTATTTTGTTGCAGCGAATACTTTATACTGTATTCGCAACAACTTATTTGATAGAAATACGAATTTGCGGAAATTATAATGTCATTAGAATTATTAGATATATTCGAGTGAAAGAGATGACTTTGTTGAATTATGTTGTATTTTATCTCTTAGTTGAATTTTGAAATGCACGGAATACAAATTTGTAATTGCTTCTTTATATTAAACCACGTGGGCCCGTTTATGACGATCTAAAAACACGTGAACGTCCTTTTTTAGACAATAACCTTTCTTTTATTTTCGACACATACTTTAGTTTGATAAATTGATTGTCTATGACTCATTCTATAGATGAGTTGAGCAATGTATTTTCTTACTGTCCTTCAATATAGTTTTTTTCGCATATGGTGCATGACTTTTATCAATTATACCTTCAAAACATTTGAAAATGAGCCTTGCAAATTGATTGAATGACGATTGATTGGCCGATAACATTCCAGGAATAATAGTATTTAAGTCATCTTATGAGGAAGAATTATTTAAACAAATCTGCAAACAATTAGAACAATTAGTAAAAAATTCTGAATAATCAATAAAACTAACTGCATAATATGTGTTAAGATCCTTACTGGTTTGATTTAATTAGGCTCTTCTCACTAATTACAATCAGGAAAGTTTCTTGTTCAGAAGATATACTGCTATAATTATAAAATATTTAAGCAATTCGCTGACCATTTTTAGGAACAGCATTTTCACACTCAGTTTGAAACACTCACCTGCATATTTCTTCTATCTATTTTCTAATACATTCAGAAAATTCTCTTTTTATTAATAACTCTCCATTATCAAAAAAATGATGATCCTTTATAGTAGGGGAGAGTGGGGAGTTGTGAGCCCGAGGGAGTTGTGAGGCATTTAGATTTCTGGCATGCTGCGATTGCTAGGTCTGTTGTATGTACTGTTCAGTGTTGCTCTTGACCAAAGCTGACTTTTCAGTGAGCATTCATCACATCTGTAGACGCTCTTGGCCTTCAGGTGAATCACTCATTGCTGAATCGCACCGGAAGTTTTTTTTAATACTTGTATTTGTGGTATTTTGAGGCCTGTTTTACAGACAACTCTAGAAGGAAGTTTATACAAAACATTACTTAGATCATTGGCTCTCTACACAAAAAAGAAAATTTTGATAATTGTTCAGTGCGTCGGTAGCGATGCGTCCATTCTAAATAAGTCCGATATTAGGACAATGCACATCGGCACAATGCCGAAAAAAGTGAATAGAAAATAACGCAATACATTGTAATATGTGCGACCGTGCTGTGCACTTGGAGGGTGCCAATATGACGACTGGGTAATACATCTGTGTTAATTGCGAATCTGATTAATTTTTTTAAATCTTCTAGTTATATCAACTTTATCTTAAATTTCATTTTCTACTACTTTAATAAACATAAATGTTAAAAATATGCTGTTTTCTGACATTTTTTTACATGGCTCACAACTCCCCACCAAAATTACAAATGCCGATTTCTTGACTTTTAGCTGATCTGCAATATTTCAAAGACGACGGTGATCTCTTTCAAATTCTTTTGTCCAGTAGTTGTGTTTAGATATCCTCTAAAAATTCAACTTAAAACATACACGATCTATCGATTTTTATGGAAGATATACCTCGAAAACAAAACCCGGCTCACAACTCCCCACTCTCCCCTAAAAGAAATCTACATTTGTACTCACGGGCAATATAGACCTTGCCTGAAACCCTGTTTTAGTCCAGTAAAATTAGACGAAAAATGGGATGCATTAGGCAATCAGAGCGGGAAAGACGGAATTTTGTGTGGGTGTTAGGTAGTCAATGGTGAGTCTAAATCCAAAAATGCGACCTCCTGCCCCTTGTGGAAAAGCCACCATTCTAATTTTAAGGGATGAATTTGTTTTCTTGGATTTCACGACGTTAAAACACTTTCTATCGAAAAAAGTGTCATACCTTACTTCATGGAGAGCAATTTCCCGATATTTGCAAAAGGTAATCAACTACAGGTATTTAACTGAGGAAGGGGGGAATTGAAAATTCTGTATTTTTTATTGAATTCCTTCCCCCCCCCCCCCCTTTTGTAAGGTTTTCAGACCCTTAGTTATGCTTGATCTCAAAATTTTTGGATTAGGAGATTTGGAATTGTAGAATCTCCAACTTTGATGATCCTGAGATTCAAAAAAAGAACATCGGAAATTTGGAATTCAACATTAACTTTCAGAACATTGGAACTGTTCAGTCTCAAAACTTTCTGATTGGGGGATTTGGAATTTTAGAATCTCTAATTTTTGGGATTCTGAAATTCAGGATATAACATAATGTAACATTCTTCTATTTTCAAAATTTTCTAGTTTCCAAATCCGATCATATTTTTATCATCAAAACTTACAGAGTTGCAGCAGTTAAGCAAAATTTGGAGCCTTTTTTTTTGTATGGTAGAAATTTCCGCAAAATTGGTAAAACTGGATCTTAGGTGCATATTTGCACTTATTTTGAGATCGAAAATTATGCGAATCATGAATTATCAATTAATTTTTTAAGCAGAATAAAATAGCAACCGAACCCACGCTCCATTGAGCGCGTCAATTTGTATCAACAGCCCCGCAGCGCGCGACTTAATGATTTTGACGCGTTAATGCGTAACCATCATTAGTCCGATCGGTGAGTTATTATTATGGGAATTTTCATTATTTTAACTGCTACAACTTTTGCTAAGACGATTTTTGGACCGCGATAAAAGAAGGGAGTTATTCCGAAATTAAGGATTTTTCATCCCCCTTTCCCTCAGTTAATTACCTGTAGTAATTAACTGTGGCAAATATCGAAAAATAGCATGAATGCAAATTTGTAGAGTATTTTATCTTCCGTAAAGTAAGTCACGACACTTTTTTCGATAAAAAGTGTATTAACGTCGTGAAATCCAAAAAACAAATTCATCCCTCAAAATCAAAATGGCAGCTTTTCCACAAGAGGTATTCCGTCTTTCCCGCTTTAACTGCATAATGAAATCCTAATTTTACTGGACTATTTATATCGAGGTTTCATTGTAGATTCCAGTAAAAAACCACTGGGGATCTACCAATTTCCAGCGTCTCAAATTCTCATTGTTCCCAGAGTATTTTACATTCTATTCATTTTTCTCGTATCCTGGTAATCGCTTGCCAATGACTTCTTGAAGTTTTGAACGGAAGCTTTACTATGTTTGACTACCCTTGTCTAACTCGTCAGGTTGTACACGAAGAAGGGTGGCTCTGCTTTACTACCACCAAGAACGCACCAATCTCGCAGCATTCACCCTCAGTGAGCCAATGGCATCCGACTCACACCTAATTCTGCTCTTTCTGCACCGCTTAAACTCAACCAATAGCAGAGCGACCTCGAAACCGGGAGCATGGCGTTCCCACCCCCAAAATGGCTGCGAAATCCCACGGGCATCAAAGCCCACAGTTCAAAATAAACGGGTGGATTAATTCGAGGGAGAAAAGGAAGAGAGAGTGAAAGAGATAGAGAATACCTTTCCAAGGGAGAAAGGAAGGGGATGAATTCTAGAGCTAGAGGAGGAAAACTTTGACATTCGGTTTTGCGTCAAAACTTGTGTATTCTCGCAGAACGACGTTGCTCGTCTGCACGTTAGCATGAAAAGCGGGAACATCTATGTGAAAAAATTTGGCGAATACTTTTCTATCTCAACCTTCAGTGAGTCGCTGTCAGTGGAAGTGAATTAGGAAAATGTGTAATAAGTAGAGAGAGAGAGATACTTTTGATCAAAGTAGATCAGTTGTAGTAATTAGGAGGTTGTGGACTTGTTTTTGTTCTGAACAGTTTGACATTTAACATTTTTGTGCATTAGAGGACTCGTGAATTTAATTGAAGAATTTCCGTCGCTGTCGAGATGATGCAGGAGCATAAGTCATTTTTGATCCGGGATCTTTTGGGGGACGTTCTCCTCGATCGTGTACAAGGTATTTTTTAAATATTTTCATCCACAATACTTCTTCCAGTTATGGGCTGATTCAAGGTTTATTTGAAGGAAGTTGACGTAGAGTTTTCGATGAAATCAAGGCTCTGTCGTCCCATAATTTCGGGACCGAGAAAAAAATAAGGAAAATAATATACAAACCTGTATGACGTAATTTTTTGAATCTAAAGTTATTAAATATTATTGTTAGGTAAAGATTCCAGGATTTATTAAATTGTGGGATTTTCGTAAACTTCTTTGTGTATAAATATTTATCAATACCTTTCTAGATTCATGTTTACCGCTATCATAAAAATTTATTTATAAGAAACTCCGATGTCAAAGTCTTTCAAATAATTGTCTGGCTGCTGAGAATAATTTTTCATGTTCTCGTTATTGCTCACGAAATAAAGAATGAGTGGAAATTCTTAAATCATTTTTGAGAGTGAAATAATTGGTCTACAATGTTGACCAGCGTTTGGTTATATCGCTCGCAAGTTTGAGCGCGCCTAGGGCGCGCGACTTTCGGCTCTCGCGCTCGATGGTAAACTCACCTCGCGCTCCTCGCTCGGTTATGTATTTACCTCGCGCTACGCGCTCGGCCTTTGTACCTCCCTACACTTGTATAAAAAGCTTGTTTAACTCAAAAGCTTAATGTCGACTACTTTAATTTGATGAGTGTGAATTCTCTTTTATTAGAGCTTCTCCGGCTTGAACGAATACATTCTCATCGCGTGTCTCATGCTGCGCACTCGATCAAAGTTTGTCCAAAACGGTGGAGAAGTTTTGTTGCCTAATTTTTCTCACATGCTGTCTAATTTTTCTAGAAATTCGATGAACAACTTTCCTCTATCAATCATCTGTGTAAGCCTCAGTCATTTTTTCAAAAATTTTATTATTTCAGTTTTATAGTTATCTTTCCTGATTGAAATAAAAAATACACCTCCTGTTAAAGAAGTTTATAACACATTAGAGATATTTTCCTGGTCAAGAAGTTCATTTTTTCCATTTTTTATATGCTTTCATAAATGGAGCAAAAACCACTTGTCCTATCAGGAAGTTAATTATACCAAATTCATAGATCTTTTTTTGGTGCACAATTTTAGTTTATTTACATTTTCCCGTACCTTAAAAAGTTTGAACAAAAAATGAATCTTTCTATTTTTCACCATTTTTTGTGCGATCAAAATTTGAATTTTCCATTTTTTTAAAAAACTCGAAAAGTTGTGAAGATCATCCTGGAGGCCTCCAAAAATTAAAATTATTTTCTCCAAATTTTTCTTCATATCTTGCGTTGTTTGGCCAAAAATTCTCATCTTCGTTGATATTTTCGAATTTTGAAAATGTCACAACTCTGATAATTTTGTTTTTATCAAAAAAAAAATCATGAGGATAAATTGTTTCACTTTTTACCTACTACAAGGAACCGTACAAGGAATCGTACAAGGAGTCGTTCTCACAATCTTGTAGGGCTCCCAAGAAGAAACATTTTTGCTCTTTGACTCTCTTTTGAACCTTGCGTTACTTGGCTGAAAATTATCATCTTCTTTCATATTTTTGAATCTTGAGAATGCCACAACTCTGACAATTTGGGTTTTATCAAAAAAAATCATGAGAAGAAAGTGTTTCGCTTTTTACCTACTACAAGAAACTGTACTTAACATTTTTGAGCCATGGAAAAAAAATCCCAAAAAATTTCCAAAATGCTCCCCATCCTTCATTTTTGATCCAAAACAGTTTCTAAACGAACTCGACTTGTATTTTTGGTCCTTAAAAATGGTTGCCAAAGCACGATCGAATATCATCATTCTTTCGAAAGTTTTCGAGTTCACAGATTATTTTCAATTTTTTTTTGTGTGATCAAAATTTGAATTTTTGATTTTTTGAGAAAATTCAAAAAGTTGTGAAGTCCATCTTGTAGGGCCTCCACAAAAAAACATTTTTACTATTATACCTTTTTTCACATCTTCCGTCGTTTAGCTAAAAATTCTCATTTTTGTTTACATTTTCGAATTTTGAAAATGCCATAACCGTGGCAATTTTGTTCTCATCAAAAAACATCATAGGAATAAATTTTTCCACTAATTACTCACTACAGGAGGCTCTACTTACAATTATCAAGTCTTGAAAAAAATGGTCTCAAAAATTTTCAAGATGCTCCCCCTCTCTTATTTTTGATCCAAAATAGCTGGCTAACGAACTTGACCTCCAGTTTCTGACACTGAGATAGTGTACCAAAGGCCGATTAAATCGATTAGTTTTTTCGAAAGTTATCGTGCTAACAGACAGGCATACAGACAGGCAGACATACAGATAGACAGACAGACACTTTCGTAAAAACCTGTTTTTCGGGTTAAGGGGGTCTCAAAATGTGGACATTTGACAAAAACGAGGGGGGTCAAATTTCACACAAATCTAATACCTTCTCTAATGCTTGGTGCTTTTGGGAAATTGGTGGGATCCATCACGGAGAAAATGTGAAAAAAAATTGAAATGGGTTACTACTTGTTCAGCTGTCCAATTTTCAAGTAATTCAATGAATAAAATTCATCTTATTTTACAATGTTAAAATTTTGAATCAATACATTGTCTGTAAATAATATATTCTGCCCAAACATTTGAATGACAATAATTCAGTACATTCGAATCAATAATAATAGTTAATGATAATGTCATTCAAGTTAATAATTTCAAACATTTTCAGAGGTGTGAAATAGGTCACTGAATCGAATCAGTGAGTTTCTTTACTTATTCACAATACAGTCTCCCTGATAATAATAGCTAGAAACAAGTTTATAATTGGAATCAGTCAGGATCTCCACTAAAAATCAGTGAAATCCTACTGATGAAAATTAAGAGATTACGTTAATGTTACGTGGAATAAACACATAGCAACTACTTATAGGTGTTAAGAAATCCTGCATTGGAATTTAATTTAACGTTGAATATCATTGATTATTATATTACTATTATTATTATTATACATTATACATATTATTTCATGGATAAAGAAGTTTATACGTAACCTGATAAGCAAATAGAGGTGTAACTTATACAGTTCTTCTTACCGGTTTAATTACATTTTTAACTTTTAATTATTTATCTTATTACCTAATATTAAGTTCTTCATTATTGAAAAATCATATTATCAAGAAAATACCAATTTTTTTACTCTGCTTAAGCCATATTGGAATAGGTCCTTCGACTTTGTGAATTCTGATCACAAGTTTGGAATGACTTGTCGCTCCTCTATGTGCAACTTTCAAAGTAATCAGGAAATGTTATAATTATTTTAAGAAATTTTTGGTAGCCATATTGGATCTGTTCTATTAAGTTTTGAATCATCAACCCTTTGTATTTTCTGATCTCAAGAGTTGTATACTAAGTTCCATGAAAATTTGTTTGCTGCTATGCCATCCACAATTCCAAATACCTAAGCCTAATTTGATATAAGACGAGGAATTAAGGAATAACCTGAAATTTTTTTTTTGAGAATTGTTGGAAATAGCAATTAGATTTCGATATTGCATGATATCATAAATCCATTCTTCACTATTAAGGTATAAAATAACAACATGTACTTGAGCTGAATCTTTTATTTTTTTCGATCTCTACAATATAACCATAAGTTTTCATCTGACTTGTATAAAAAACAAACTTATTAAACCTCAATATGAATATAAAATTTTTTTTTTTTTTTTCAAGAGATAAGTTTCAATAAAAAATCGCAATGTGACCATAAAACGTCCATATCTCAAGAAACAGGATAATTAGTTGACATACAACGTAGAGTGGTACTGAAATAAGTTCAACTCGACAATATCACTCGTAAGTTTGAGCGCGCCTGGGGCGCGCGTGTTTCGAATCTCGCGCTCCACCTCGTGCTTCACGATAGCGATAATAACTCGATAGCGAAATGTCGACTCCTTTTTTGACTATTTTTGAATTCTCTTTTGTTAAAGCTTCTTCGGCTTCAACGAATACATTCTCATCTCGTGTCTCTTGCTGCGTACTCGATTAGAATTTGTCCAAAACGTTATAGAAGTTTTGTTGCCGAATCTTTTTCATATGTTTTGTACTTTTTTCAGAAATTTAATTGTTTTATGTTTTTATTTTATTTTTATGGTTGAAAAAAACCACGCGTCCAATCGGAAAAATTATAACAAATTCATAGATCTTTCTTGGGTCGGCAACTTTTCTCTATCAATCTTCTGTCTAAGCCTTCGTAATTTTTTCAAAAATTTTATAATTTCATTTTTATAGTTATTTTTCCTGATTGAAATGAAAACCACATATTCTGTTGAAAAAAGTTTGATAACACATTAAAATATATTTTCCTGGTAGAGAACTTGTGTCTAGTTGTTTTTTCCTAAGCTTGTGCAAGGAATGCGTTAGGAAGGTGTCCATCTGCCTGTCTGTGTGTATGTCTGTCTGTAATCTGTGGACTTGACAACTTTCGAAAGAATAAATCTATTGGATTGTGCTTTGACAAACCTTTTTAAGGCCGGAAGAGAATAGACGAGTTCGTTAACCAGCGACTCTTAACCAATATGGGTCCGGTTTTATCTATCGAAATAGCTTTTCGCAAAATCAGAAATGCATGTTTCCGCTGAGAAATGTCACCAAAAATTAAAAATTTCATTTTTTAGCAAAACTATGCTAGATACGAAAAAAATGAAAAGTACCAAATTTTTTCACAAAAAAAAAAAAAAAAATAGAAATATATTGTTGATTATTTTTTGATGAGACATATCAGATATATCAGACATAAAATGAGAGACGAAAAGAAATATTGAATAGAAAAATTACTCTACAATATCTGAATTATCTTCCAATCAGACGTATATTTTTTGTTTTAATCGTGACAACGCGTTTTAAACGATGCAAAATGCAATTGGCTAGCCAAGCTATGCGAGATGTAACGATCGGTGGCGATTATTTCAATGAGAATGTGTTCCTTAGGCCCAATAGAGCTTCAAGTAAAATTAATTTTAGAAAAATTTCCTTAAAAAAATGCAATAATCTTTATAAAAGTAGAGGTTTTAAACATTATTGCAATATTAGCAACTCTCTTAATGCATTATACTGTAAACTGAATCAAGCACGTAAGAAGTCGAGCGCGAAGCGCGAGATCCGAATGACGCACGCCCTAGGCGCGCTCAAAATCGCAAGCTGCGCGCACGGCGCGCCTTTAGAATGTGCCTGCGCAGCGGGCAGATCTGCAGCGGGCAGATGGTATTTGCAGAGCTTTCTTCCTTTTTAATATGGTATTTTATCTAATAAAGCAAGAACTACTTGTAAACTTTTTTTTTGGTGCACAATTTTTGTTCATTTATATTTTCCCTTACCTTGCATAGTTTGACCAAAAAATGATTCTTTCTCTTTTTAATCATTTTTTGTGCGACAGAAATTTGATTTTTTGAGAAAACTCAAAAATTTGTGAAGGCGATCTTATAGGGTTCCCAAAAAGAAACACTTTTTCTTCCATGCCGTTTTTTCATATCTTCCTTTTTTTGGCTAAAAATTATCATTTTTGCTTATATTTTTGAATTTTGGAAATGACATAACTCTGACAATTTTTTTTATAAAAAAATGTCATGGGGATATATTAATCAACTAATTACTCACTACCGGAAGGTGTACTTACAATTTTCGAGTCTTGAAAAAAATGGTCCAAAAAATTGTCAAAATACTTTAACTTTATGAATTTTTTTCCAAAATAGCTGGCAAACGAACTTAACCTTCAGTTCTTGACACTGAAAGAGTGTACCAAAGGCCAATCAAATCAATTAGTTTTTTCGAAAGTGATCGTGCTAACAGACAGACATATATACATACATAAAGACATACCTACATACCTACATACAGACAGACAGACAGACTGACTGACTGGCATATTCATAAAAACCTGTTTAGAGGGTTTAGAGGGTCCCAAAACGTGGACATTTGACAAAAACGGGGGGGGGGGGGGGG
>WSXT02070909.1:0-12310 GCA_011762715.2 Neuroterus valhalla | reverse complement strand
GACCCGATCTGTAGAAAGGTACCTAACGACAAAAACCTTGATACTGAGATTTTTAAATGGTGTGGTAGACTGAATAAAGATCTTTCATTTGCGGCCCGTCTCAAATTTCTCCGATAAAAATTGTGCTCCGGATAAATTTTTTTCTTTACGTATATTTCGATCATATTTTAGTTAAATGTTGTTGAACCATCGCTTTCTCACTCTAATTGCTACTTTATTCTTGTGCACATGCGTGCGGGTCCCTCTCGAGGATTGGGCCCTTCGAATTCTCGGCATCGGCCCGTAAAACGTGTCGGATCATTAATGATTGAATTGTATTCCTGAAAAAAATACCTATTGCAACAAACTTAAAAATTTAAGAAATACTTTGAAAACCTAAAACATTTTTCAAAACCAAGAATTTTTAAGTATGAAAACTGATAAGGTTTTTTAACTTCTCAGAAAAATGAGAAAATCACAATTTATTTAAAAAAAGTCTAAACATTTATATTTATCGGTGTGTTTTTATGCAATAATAATCTTTATTCTACGAAAGAACGCTACTGTTTCTCAAACTATTTTTCTGAAAATCCCAAAACATATTTTTTTATTATAAGTGTCAAACATTGTCTAATCATTTGCATAAACTTACTTCATTTGCTTTCTTCCAATTATCGAACTTTATTTTTACCAAACAACCCAAACGTTGCGATCCTCTGCCACCAGTTTTAGCGAAAGCTACACACGGTACACAAAATGCACCATGGTGTAATTCAGAATATGCAACCCACGAGTATTCTTCAAGCCATTCATGACGAAACCTCAGTTTTCAAGCTTCGAACTTTTCCAGCATCGGAAATGTAAAATTTTTCGGTGGAACCCAGACATTCGTTAATAAATCCAGCCTCTGCGCGTCACTTAGTTGAGTGTCAACGAAATTCCCGACGTCTTGTTTATGTACATCAACACACGCTTTTTTCGCGATTTTTTCTGCAGAGGATGATTCTTCATTTTGGGTTTCGGTCTTTCGTTCCTTTGCGGTTTCATTTTCGTTTTTTTCACTGTTCAAATTTATCAAAAACCTCTTCATTTTCGTTCATTCTATAATACTGGACAAAACAAAAGCAATGCGGAGTTTTTTGACATTAGACAATAGTGTGGTAACCGGGGTAATCCCCCGTTCAAAAGTTGCCTATTTCGGTGGACCAAGGATTAGCTATGGCTGGATACATCCAATTCTGCATACCAATCAGCGCATTCAGCGCCACGGACTAGCAGTACGGCGGTCATAACAAGGTTGTTCGTGACAAGGACAGACTTATGTTTTATTGAGTGCTTGAAAAGGAGAAAAGATCGAATGTTATTGACGCTGTAGCAGCAGCAGATCGGGGAGAACATGAATGATTGCCCACGTCGCGAGCATTTGATGGGCGCGAAAATTTGAAACTGCTTTAATTTAAAGTCGTCATAATAATAATTACACTTTTATCATTAAAAAATTTTATTATTTGCAACCTGAAGATAATTGCACATACTGTCATATTGCAACACGTAAAGGAATACTTATACTTATCTACAGAGATCTCCATATAATTTTATGAGATCTTTTCTGGACTCATGGGGGGGGGATATATCCCCTTGATCCCCCCCTATCTACGCCACTGAGCATGAATATGAAAGTAATATGAAACTCCAGGTATTGTTATAATTATTGATACTTTTTTTCTTCTTTGTCCACACGATGAGAAACTAATTAATTAATCATTACGAAAGCAGATGATATTGTTTACAGTCGGAGCAGACAAAAATTTTTGTGGTATTGAAAGTAAAAAAGTTGGGACATGGAAGATGTGCGGTGTGAATCCATCATCAGTTTTCTACCAAAATGAAATGAAAATCTTCGATGGTGCAATTTCTTATTGATAACGTTTTGAATTTTTTACAGAAGCAGCTGGTATTTGAAAATTCCGAATTCCAATAATGATTTCTAACAACGGAGAATCCAGGAGATGTTCCGGAGGCGTAATAAGTTTGTTCTCTCTGTTTTTATTTTAGCACATGTCAGGGGAAGATAAGAAAAATAATCAGAATCTTTGTTTCTCCATATAATGTAATCTTAAATTATTCTGAAGGTTCTGAGGGGAATATATGCAGCCAATATGGAAAATTTTGAGGTCTCAGATGAATAAAATTCGTCCTTCAAATCGTTTTATTTCACAAAAAAACAGAAAAGAAATGATTCGCGTTATTAAATCTGAGTGATAAAAGTATGTGTATCTAACAGTATACACATGTCGAGTATATTTCCAGGCACAATTCGTTAGGCTCAAGTGAACTGTTATCTGTATCTGTCGATATATTTCTGTTTCCGAAAAATGAAGCTTACTGCCACCACTTTACTCTGGATAATTGTGGGTTCAATTTATTTCGATCGTGAGTGTAATGAAATATTATAATTATTCATGGAAATGACGTACATATTCTTTCAATAAGGAACTTCTGTACTTAGATATAGTTTTTGGTGATAAAAAATCATAGACCGTAGCCGTAAACTACGTAACCAATTCGTGGAAAAGGTTGGGGTGGAGGAGGAGCGTGGTGTTGGTTGAACTAACGTCACGAATCCAAATAAAAATTCATTAGTGTCTCAATCCTCTAAAATTTTTCCATTTTAGTCGCTGTTGCTATCTAATTAGAACAAAATAATCAGTGAAGGGATGTCTTCAGGATTAGACCGCTGTCAGGGCTGGGACACTGCTATATTTTGTCAGATACACTTTGCGCCATCTGTGTCAAAGTGCGGCAAGTTAGTATACATTCCCATTATATAGTTGACCGCAATCAAGTTCCTAAAGGCAAAATGTCAATCATAGGAATCATTGTTTTGCTACAGTTATTTTTTCCGCAAAACATGAAATTGATTTATTTTCGTTATAAAAGTAATGTCTTGATTATGAGAATCAAGGAATTCTAAATTCAAAAATTAAAAATAAAGAAAATGGAAATTATCTCTAGAGAAAAAATGAAATTATTGGTAAAATAATTATATCAATCAAAAAATAACGCAACGACAAGTTGATCTGAAGTGCACCAAACTAACTAAGAGTTACATCATTTGCCGAAATTGCGAATCAGATTAATGTTTCCATGAATATCCCGCGTCAAAAACATGAACGATTGAATGAATAAAAAGATGAATTCCATATTTGCTCATGAAGACTTACTTCAGCAATATTGTCACCGGTTTTCACCAGTGTGTCAATCCTGACAAAAGAACAAAGTCACAAAGTATACCAACCCTGACGACATTCACATACTTGATAACAAAATTCATTTTTTTTCTGGTCAAATTTTCCTAATTTTTTTTAAAAGACCTGAATATCCAATTATTGGTCAAAAATTTTACCCCCTTCTGCTCTCATGCCAGCGCTTACGCGCTCCTTCATAGAGATATTGCAGATAGAGGCGACAAGCCAGCTTAGAATACGCCCGCCCGTAGAGAGAAAAAGAGAACCAAAGTTCTCGAGCAGTTATCCCACCCTCTGGCACTCTGTCTCTTTCTCTCTCAGCGAACTTGAGCGGACGGTTCTGCCTACGGAGCAGTACATGGCCTGTCGACTCTAACAACCTTCTAGACAAGGACGCGACAATCTACTACTATTCACGGATTGGTGGAGAGGCAATCCGGGATAGTTCCAGTCGGGCGGTTATGGTGGGGATGTAGTCACATGTTCACTCGGCGTATTCATGGGATATTTTATTCTCCGAATGTATCAAGCTTTACAATATTTAAACGGAGCGCACGCTAAAGTGGTATGACGACTTCCTATCCCGGATCGTAGCCGGGGCTCATGATAGGGGAAGATTGTAATCTTCCACTCTCTCACCACCTCTTTATCCTTTCCTCTATCTTCTCCCTCCCTCTCTCGCTCTCCTTCCATCCTCTCACGGCTAAATGCTGCCTAACGGCAGGCGTTGCTGCCGCGGTTTTGAGGAAAATTCTCGCCTTACAACTTGGTGCCACTTATTTCGAATCCTTATTTTTGAGTCGACGGAAGAAATTTCGTGGGTTGAATCTGTTCCTACTTTAGAAGTAAGCCGATCACTGAACTGGCCCGTTCATACGCCCTAATGAAAGTTTAAAATGGATTATCCGCATCCGACACGTAATTTTCAAAACTGGCGATTCAGCTTCTTTAAGCATTCTGCAACTTGCGTCCGTTTTTTTATATTAGCAACTGAAGTTATAAGTTTAGAAATCAGGTATCCCTTTGGCAATTCAACTACAAGTGAAAAATTAATCTGTTCTGTCGGGGATTTACGTTCGCGGCTTAAAATCTAGTTATTCACTCAGACTTATCTATTCTGTTGGAAGTTTTTTTATGCTGCAAAATAATTTCGTGTGTACGAATTGTTACTTAATAATTGAAATTTGAATATTTTCCAGGATAATGAATTATTTTAGTAGAGGGAAAGAGCGCCGATTCGTAGAGCCTCCTCTCCAAGTCTAATACATTAAATGTATATTAGATTACTTTATATACCTTGAAAACTCATTTTGTTCTTCGGAAAATCAGATTGATTCATGCCTAATATTATTATTTCGATTGGAACAAAAATCACGCGTCCTATCCAAAAATCAATAACAGCAAAGATCCCGCAAAATTTATATGCGAAAAGTCTTTCGGCTAAATATTCTGGAACTTTTTTTCCCTTTATATTTGAAAACTGAAGAACCTTAAATGTATAATTTTTTATGCATCGTACTTAAAGTTGCGTAAGACATGTCAAAATAACCTCAAAAAGCCACTCAAATTATATTCACATGTAATATAAGGCAATCAAAATTGTCAGTTTTAACATTTAAGGTGTGCATATAGAAGGGATGGTATTAGGGGTGATGCTGGAATCTCTCAACTCGCCTTCAATGAGGGCATGAAAAAATTATATTTTTGACGTTTGTCCATCTGCGAATATCACAAATAAAGCCTGTATACAAGTCTAAATGATGGATCATGTTCTACGGTAGTAAGCCTTAAAAAATCAGAAATTCGAAAAAAATTGTGAAAGGATATTATTTTCCGTCTCCCTTGATAATTCAAACAACAAAATATCACAGTTCTTATGTCTTAGAAAAGATGTCGCAAAAAATGTTCAAAATGCTCTAACTTTTTTAATTTTCTCCAAAATAGCTGGCTAGCGAACTGGACCCTCAGTTCCTACACCAAAATATTGTTCCAATGGCCAATCCATTAGATTGATTTTTTCCGAATTTTGTGTGCTGACAGACATACATTCAAAAAACAAGTTCGGAGATAATCAAAATATGGGTTCTCTTCTCTTTCTTCGACCGTTTTTTATGCCTAATCCAGTTTGCGTTTTTTTCCGGTCTCACGGTACAATAAATGTGGAAAATAATAAGAGAAACTTATGTAGGTTGTTTCCAATCGTTTTATTTATTTAAAAAAATAAAAACGATAAAAATTTACTTTTTTTTTTGACGTTCTGGCACACATTGCGGGCCTTTCCAGAAAAATCTGAGAAATTTTGATGAAGTTTTTCTATAACAACAAGATTCTAGATCGTAAAATTTATAATGAACAAAAATGTTGTGTCACTTACATTGAGTATTGTATTGTGTTACTTTCATGAGTACTTGTCAGAACATTGGAAGATAGGATTGGAAATCATCAGAAATTGAAACCCTAAAAAAACGGTGCAAACGAATTCGTTCCCGCGTTCAAAAATGGCCCTTGGTAACACTCGAATTTGTTCGGGTTCGAACCAACGCTCCTCTATCCCTTTTCTCTTCGTCTACCCCCACCACCACTAACTAGACTCACGAGTTCGTTCCAGCGCTTTCTCAAGAACTCTCTAATAAAGTTTCAATGCATTTTTCCTCTACACTTTTTCCACGCTTAGGACTGGCAGCTTGGAACGTCAACACTTTTTTCATTACTGGTGTATTTGAAAAATGTGGAAAATAGCTGTTGTCAAAGAATAAAATAATAATATTGCCTTATAATTAGTGAATAAACATTTCGCTAAATTAGCTTCTGTCAAAAACGGAATACTAACAAATAAGCGAGCTATTTTCCGGACCCGAAAATCATATGCAAGTGATAATTTAAGATATTTTTCAATTCACGTCAGAGGATTGAAGTTTACCTGGTAGAAATTTACGTGCATCTCTTTACCCCCCAACGAATGAAAATACATTTGGTTTGTTATAAAAGTTTGCGTTAAACTTAGAATGAAAGGATTCACAACCATTTGTGGTACGCGTGGTTGTGGGTGAAAACTCAGCCCAAACATGAGGTGGAAAATTTGAATTTTCCCCTATACTTTTAGTCAACACTTTTTCGCTGTCACTTCCATGGTTATGTAGAATATTTTTATCAACGGTTTCGTTCTTCGTGTCTAATTTGAAGAAAGATTTGTATGTTAGAATAATGCAACTCCAGCGTTGAATATTATTACTTAAATTTTTATGAAAATTGAACTTATATTCATCAATAATTAGAAGTTTCTCACGCCTTTCACTTGTTATTTAATCCATCTTCAGAGCAAAACAAACATGAAAAACTAACACAAAACTGACGCAAAGACACTAAAAGTCACCCATCCTTAGCTCTAAGAAGTATGAGTGCATACTGCGAAAATTTTGATGTCATTCCGTTAAAAATGTCGTAGGTTGAGAATAAGTTGAAAGAAGATAGTGTGATAAGTCCACCGTATCCCCCGCACCTTACCAACCAAGACTCTGGGAAGTAGAGATGGGACGCTCCTGCCGGAGCTCATTAGGGCTGAGATCGAGTTGCGGAATGGTCAAGGGGAAGCAGCCGTCGGTGCCTTCCCCCTCCATGCTACCTCTTCCGCAGCTCAAGATCAACCCTCGACCGGCCTTAGCCTATTGAGGGTCATTAGCACAAAAAGTCAGATAAAAGAAAAAATTATTTGCAGTTTTGCACTTAGAGTTTTCAATGTTTTTCAATCAGTATTTAATGTGTTTAATATTAAATGTTGTCTGTCTCAATGTTTTTCTTTAGAAGGTTCAATTTCTGGGCCTGAAAATTGAAAATTTGCCAATCTTGAACAGTTTCAATGGAAGATTTATTGATATGTTATTATTCTAGAATATTTAATCTTCAATAGGATATCATAGGAATTTATAGTTTTCCCTTCACACTTTACCCAGGCTCAGGACTGTCAGCAAAGTCAACGAGATGATTTTTTCTATGCTGACGTGCTTGTATATGTATTGTAAATAATATATAATAATAAAGTATATATAAACGAATCCAATTAATCGAGCAGCCAGAGAGGAGGTTTTGTCAAATAATTCAATATATAATAATAATGAGATATTATTTATCAAAACATCATCTCAATAAAGTTGAATGAATACTGAAATTAGCTACATATTTTCCTATCATTGATTCAAGCTATTTATTTCACTCCAAATTAAACTAAAATTTATAGGTACTTATAGCAGGTAAAATATTCAATAAGTAATAAGTAATAAGTACCTATAAATTTCAGTTTATTTTAAAGTGAAATAAATAGCTTCAATCAATGATAGGGAAATATGTAGCTAATTTCAGTATTTATTTCACTTCATTGAGATAATATTTTAATAAATAATATCTCATTATTACTATATATGGACTTATTTGACAAAAGCTCTCCTCTAGCTGCTCAATTAATTGGATTCGTTTATATATACTCTAGTATTATATTATCCACAATACTTATTTCCAAACAATTTTCTAACACGCCAGCATGAAAAAAAATCATTCCGTTGACTTTGCTGCCAGTCCTAAGCCTGGGTAGGGAAAATTATAAATTTCTATGATATCTTATTGAAGATTCAATATTTCAAAATGTTGCCATAACGTATCAATAAATCTCTCATTGAAACTGTTCAAGATTG
Source organism: Neuroterus valhalla (assembly GCA_011762715.2). Lineage (NCBI taxonomy): Eukaryota > Metazoa > Arthropoda > Insecta > Hymenoptera > Cynipidae > Neuroterus > Neuroterus valhalla. Next base: position 4,398 of record WSXT02070909.1, on the reverse strand, counting down.
GCAAATTTTTCATTCTAAAGCTTAGGAATTGAAACTTTCAAAGAAAAACATTGAAAATGTCAACATTTAATATTTTACACATCAAATTTTGAAGAGTCTCAAATTCCATATATTCGTAAAAAACCGTAGATCATGAAAATCTCTTTTCCCAAACTCTAAGTGCAAAACTGCCCATTTTTTTAATGTTCTAATAAACAAAACTAAAATAGTTCTCTAACTATGGTTGGAATTGTTAAAAGCCATAGATCATGAATATCTTTTTTTCGAAACTCTAAGTGCAGAACTGCCCATTTTTTTATGTTTCGATAAACAGAACTGAAAGTTTTCCAACGCCTCCGCTGATGTAGGCACAGTTGAAATAATATTTGGTTGGTATCGTAAAAAGCCGTAGATTTTGCATATCTTTTTTCGGAAACTATAAGTGCAGAACTGCAAATTTTTTTATTTTTCTATCTGACTATTCGTGCTAATGGTCCTTAATGGGCTTAGGCTGGTCGACGGCAAAGGTCGAGCTGCGGAAGAGGTAGCATGGAGGGGGAAGGCATCGACGGCTGCTTCCCCTCGAGCATTCCGCAACTCGACCTTAACCCTTATTAAGGGCCTAGGAGATCCGGGAACGAATTCGAGGGTTTTTCTGACCGCGGGAACGAATTCGTGTGCAGCCCAAAGAAAAATGGAGAGGCTCCAAAGTGGACGAAAAGCTTACAAACTTAGAATCAAACTTACATTTCGTAAAAACAAAGTATTAAAACTGAGAACAAACACTACCAACACAGACGATACTCAATATAACGACGATGCGATGTGCAGGTCAACTTTTCATTGATTCACGAATGAGAGCGGAAGCGTGCCAAACCTCATTAATCCGAAACACATATTACTATTAGAAAAGTGTACATTACTTTCAGAAACGCAATTAATGTAGAATAAACTGATACATCTGATTTATGTTAATTTTTTTCCACGTCTCTCCTTTCATCCCTTCCCCGCCATGTTTCAGTGCTTCATTCTCCACGTTTTTTTGTTTCTTTTCAGTTTCATGCTTGCGTCATTTATCTGTTCCCGACTAATCTCATCCCCCCTGTCCTCATCTCCCGCTGCTGCCTTTCTTTCTCCGCCCTTTACCCTATTTTCCACTCTCCCTAGCAAAGACTTGAAATATTCTGTCCATTCGTCCATTCCTATTCCCTCATTTATTTCCTTCTATCCCCTCTTTCCCGGTTTGTAACTTCCCATTCCCTCCCTTCCCTTACCGCTCTCTTGACTTCTTCCATGTATGTTACTTTTTTTTTGGTTCTTTTTGCCTAATATCCTTTCGTGCGATTTTCTCTTCCTATTAGGTTCTCTTTTCTCTAGTTCTCCTTCCCTCCATTTTTCTACACTTTCCCTCATTCTGTTTTTACTTTCCCTACATTCATCATCCCACCATCCCCTCCTTATCTCCTCTGTATCTTCTATCGGTTTTTTATTATTCAAAATAAATCATCTTTCGAATTCCAATTCTTTTCTACAAATGCGTTTGTTTTTCCGCGAAATCGATTTGAAAGTGTTCGATGAAACTTTGCAGAATTGCGTGTAGGAGAACCCACAGTAGAAACAATGAGTCTTCAATTCAAACCCGGTTTGTGAACTTCTAGTAGAGCATACGCTTTTGCTACCATACTACTGTGTGTTTTTAATCTACAAGCCATTTGTTCGTTGATTTATTTTTCCTTTTCCCATCGTGGAACAATTTCGTTGAATTTATTTTCAATTGTAGGCACTAAGCTAGTTTTTAAATTTTTATGTAAAACATTATTCTTCAGAATATTTTCTATAGTAAAATTGTAGTTTGACCTATTGTCTGTGTGAGTTATGTTACCTTTATCTGCTTTCAAAATTAGCAAATCATCATGCACTTCCTGAAAATTTTCAACGGTTTCGAATGTTTCGCTGTTATTTATAAATTCTTTATTTCAGTTTTTTCACATTTATTGGACCGTAAGACCGGAGGGAACAAAAACGGGATTATATACAGACAGGCATACATGCGGATGGACAAAAAGACATGCATACAGACAGATGTATCCGTAAAAACCTGTTTTTCAAGTCCAGGGGGTCTCAAAACGTTGCCATTTGATACAAACAGGGCTGTGGGAGGGGAGAGGGCAGATTTTAGAAAATCTAATACCTTTTCTGATGAGGATGTAATAATGAGCGAATATAAATGCATAGCTGATAAAATAAGTTGTCTCGGGTTTCGATCGTGTAGAAAACTATAATTTTTTTCGACGTTTCGTGAACGTTGCAACTCGCATCTTTATCGATTCAATCGAAGAAGGACCTTGCAGAAAACGCATGGTATCATGAAATTACAAGGCCTCTCTCATAAATTTTATGAATCAGAAATTACTTCTATTTCTTACGAAATTTGTCTCCTTCGTTTTGGATAGTGAGAAGAACGCTGAATGTATTTTAACCAACGTAACGGCATCGTTACGATTGTCAGTAAGGGTGCCGGGAAGTAGGGCGAGGTCGGTCATTCAAAGCCAAATTTTTCAACTTTCTTGTTTATAAAAACTTCATACATATTTTTTCTTGTTACCAACTCAGGTGCACATGGATTCCACCACTATGACCCACCCCCAGGAACATTCGTTTTGACAATGACGGATGATTCAACTTATACGGGAAATCTTCAGCCTATCGGATATTCTTTACCCTTGTGGATGCAGCATAAGCAATGTCATCCTAGAAACTTCACCTATTATATACAAACACCGATACAAAATTATGAATCAAATTTCCGCGAGTTTGATACAAAACCAAATCATAATATTTCTCATCATTTTCCGTCAGAAGTTGAGATAAATTATGGAAATGGCAAGATAGATTATAGTCATGAATTCGAGGAGTACAAGGTGCAAGAGAATAATCATAGATTAACAAGCGGAATTTATCGAAGATGTTTTCCGGGTTCCTCCAGCATATATGTTTTATTTCCAAGTCCGAATGGAAAAGTGTATAAAGGAGTTTTCGACAAGCATCTGCCATGGATGAGATACGTATTTATTCAAAACGGATGGAAACTAGCGGAGATTTAGGTCAGAAAAACTGTTTCCTTCCAATTTGCTAATATTAGGATATTTTAGTGCTCATCGAATGAATATGTGTGTGTGTGTGTGTGTGTGTGTGTGTGTGTGTGTGTGTGTGTGTGTGTGTGACGTTGAATGGGAAAAAGGGGCTTAGCTCTAAAACTCGATCTTTGGGAGCGCTCGAGGAATAGCTGAGAAATAAATATTCGCTGAGAAAAGGGGCTTCTTTTGGAGATGAAAAAGAATCTCATTTCACATAAAAAACATTCATTCAGAAATAAGCCTAAGCTAACCTTATTTCTTTTACAATTATTCTCTAATCCCTATTCTTAAAAATATTGAAACTAGAATGATACTAAATCTCTTTGGAATATGGAGCAATGCTCACCTTAAAATGTAATTATCTTTTAACCAGTAATATGGAATAATATTCTCATTTTCCTCTTTATTCTTCACTATCAAACTTTACAATATAACTTTGAAATCGCTCACAAATATAATGCCTGAAATTCAGGAGAAGGGATCAATAACCGGTACTGGTAAGTTCGCTGAAGATACCCCAGCATTAGGTCCCAACAAGGTGTATTCTAGTGCTAAATAAATATTGGATAATTGTTTTATTGTCTGTCACTCAGTCCTAAGTGGCAAGGGGTTTAAGAATTCCCCTTGGCACAGGCTCATCCTACGGGGATCTCGGCCACTCGGTTTACGCTATAGTAGACTTGTTTGACCGCTTCAACTGGAGGGTGTGAGTCAGGTGAATGCTTACGAGCCGTTTTAAGAAACTGTGAATTTCTGGGACACTATTGTACTTTTCAATTTTATGGGGATATTATCTCTAGAGAATTTCTAGACGAATTCATCGACCTATAATAAAGTACCTTTTAGTAAAAAGAATATATTTTTGCAAAAGACACCCACTGAGATTAATTGTTCTGAAATTCAATTTCACCGTTGAATTCGCTGTAAAAATTCGTGGAAATAATACCTTCGACATTTGTTTGTACATTTGAAAATGAGGAAGGTATTAGGCTTTTACAGTTTTGAGGTCGATTAGGAAGTACTAGTTATTGTTGATGTTAGGTCAAATTTATGATGTATCATTTTTGTTTCAAAAGGAACGTATATGAACTTATATTATCCATCTAAAAAATTTACTTTGTATTACTTATTATAATATATATATAAATTGAAATATGGTTGAACAACCACCGCAGGGCCCACCTGGGAGCAACTGTCATTCAAAAAATGGCACCAGCTCCCAGTCGAACCGCGGTTAAATACACCTATGGCCACGTCTCACGACCGTGGGATGAGTGACCAC
>WSXT02070876.1:0-12312 GCA_011762715.2 Neuroterus valhalla | reverse complement strand
ATTCACTTTCCTAAGCCACGCCCCTTCTGCAGCTTCACCCGAGCATTCACCCGGGTGAGGAACCTGAACGCTACCAAGGAGACGCAACTCCGTTTCGCGACTTGGCAATTTTGGTGCACATTTGTCCTCTTCCTATACATGGGAAAGTGTCGGGTGAAAAAGTTTGTCAAATTGACGTTAGTTAGAGAGGTTATGCTTGTTTGTTTTGATACAGGTGGTAAAATTTTATGTAATGCAAGTTATAGTTATTTGAATTATTGAAGTGTCTATCGATCTGGTTAAGTGAAGGACTTAGCGTTAAGACTTGTAAAGTTAAATGAGTGCATTATAAAAGTGGTAAGTGTGTAGACTACAAGCCTGACAAGAGGGGGGTGGAAAGGGGGGGGAGATTCCCCCCGACCCGCAGTTTTAATTCTTCACAAAATTCTAATTTTACAATTGTTGAGGGGGGCCCGGTGGAGGGGGCCGTGCATGGTTACCTCTGGTCCCGGATATTGTCTCAACGGCCCTGGTAGACTATAATGAAATTGTACGATCATAAAATCTTGAAATTGTATTATTTGTATCATGATCAACCTGATAACAGAAGAACATAACCTCTCCATTTTTCGTCAATTTGACAAACTTTCTCACTCGCATACTTTCCATGTATTGGAAGAGGACAACTGCGCACCTGCGCACGGAAATTGAAGATCTTCCTGTAATGTTCCTACCACTTATGGTAATGTTTCTATTGCTAGTTTCGAAAGGCTTTCTACCGGCAGTTGGGTCTCTTTATTTTTCCTTCGTGGAAACTCCGTACTCCGAGTGGTCAACAAATTACACCCTGCTTAGCTGAGTAACATGTACCCTACCCAGGTTGAAAAAATGCATTTTCAATCAAGTGGTCAAATTTTCCAACAAAGGAAATTAAAATTCAATCAAAAATAGTTGACCTTCAAGAGAACATAACTTCTCCATCCCAAAATTGTTGATTTATCAAACGAATGATTCATTTTAAAGAAAATAATCAAGTTTTGAATCAACAAGTCCCTTTTTCCAAAACAAGAAGATTGAAAGTCATCTTAAACAGTTTGATTTTCAAAAAACTTTTGACGCCAACATGACGAATTTCACAAAATAGTGTCAAATTATTACCCAAGAAACATAGCTGTTCTACTAGAAAATTGTTAATTTTTAGACGAAATGAGTGAATTCTTGACAAAATAATTGATTTTCTGGATAAATAAATGAAATTACAACTTAGGAAGATGTATCTCGAACCAAAAAGTAAATTTTCCTGGAAAATAACAATAAAATTTGAAAAAAGTATGTGCATCTTTAACAAAATGGTTGAATTTCCCAACCAAAAAAAGCATCCTACAGAAGAGAGTCGATTTTCCATACTCAAGAAAATGATAAATTCTTCAACGAGCGATATTAATTTTCTATAGTTAAAGTGGATTCTCGACGAAAAGTCAAATTTTTAACCACAAAGCCATTTTTTACAATATTTGGAAGTTCCTAAAAAAATAATGACAACCGAATCGTTCAATTTTCGAGCGAACAAGAATGAAATTTCAATAAAAAAACCCTTAAAGCCTAATTATTGAATTCTTGAATAAATAATTGTATTTTTATCTTGAAAAAATGCAATTCTTACTAGAAAGTTAAATTAACCATCGAATAAAAATTGTCATTACCCAAAAATACTTTAATTTTCATTAAAACTGTTGAATTCTAACGCTCAAAGAACGAATTTTAGAGAAAAAAAGTAGAATTTTGGACAAAAGAACATAACTTTCTTGCTAAGAATTTGTTTATTTAAGAAAAAAATATTCGATTCCTAACATAATAAGCCAAATCCAACAAAATGAATGAACTTTCGAATAAAAAAAATGCATTGTCAACCAAAAGGTCAAATTTCCTTTCAAATCAAAGTTGAAATTCAACAAAAAATTGAAGCATTCTCAACAAATAAGTTGAATTTTCAAGCAAAAAAGACGGATTTCACAGAAGAGTGTCGAATTTTCAACCATGTTGAGTTCTCAAAACAATAATCTGATTCTTGAAAAAGAATCAAAGTTAAAAAAAAAATGGAAATTTTACAGAAAAAAGTCACATTTTCGACAAAGGGAGGTACATTTCTTACCAGGAAATTGCTCATTCTTCAACAAAATAATTTAATTCCTAACAAAATAATAAAATATTAACCGAATCATTGAATCTCCAACTTGAAAAAATGCATTTATAACAAAACGATACAAAGTCCATCAGAAGAAGAATTGAATTCACCCAATAATAGTTAGATGTAAGTGTTTTAATAGAAAACCAGTCTTCCTGGTTGAAAATTCAACTATTTGGTTGAAAATTCACGTATTTTTTGAAAATTAGGGTTTGAATGGAAAACTTATCTTCTTAGCTGAAAATTGAACTATTTTTTCAACAATTATGTATTTTTTAAGTTTGTCTTTTCGTAGGAAAAACTGTGACAAAGTAATCTTTCTTTTTTAAAAGTGAACTTTTTGGTTGAAAAGTGTACTTCAAGGGTTTTTATTCAATAACTTGGTTGAGGATTCATGTTTGTTGAAAAAAGAGTCGTTTCGATAAGAAATTATTCTTATTGGCTGAAAATGAATTTTTTTGTTCAAAATTCTATCTCACGGGTTCAAAATTCAAAAATTTTGTTGAGATTTCATGAAATTTTCGGGATAGTGTTTCAATAGAATATTAGGCTTTTTGGCTTTTAGGAATTTTCTTGTTCGAAATTCTATCTCGTGTGTTTAAAATCAAACAATTGTTTAGAAACAATTGTATCTTGCGAAACACAGTCATTTTGTAGAAAATTAACCTTCTTTATTAAAATTTATCTTTCGAAAGGCAAGGAGGTGAAGGAATAGGGAGGGCCTTCTAAAACTGGTAGCCAGAGGATAAATTCTGTATAAATTCGTTTTTTTCCCCAACTAAAATCGATTCCTGTGACCTTTAGCACCCGGCTCGTAATATGAACCGGAAATCAAATATTGGTCCTTTTATCTTGACCGGTGTCTTTTGGGATGGGCCGGAAAGTGATAAAAATCTTCTGGAAAGGTATGGTCCATACGATATATGTGGGCCATGGCCCAGATGGGCGCAGCTCGATAATAGGCATTAACGCGATAAATTCTCGAGGAAACCAATAAAGGGCCAATTTATAGAATAAAAAATATGTATGCCAGCCCTCAGTGATGTCCGCTGTCATGTCTTGGCTTCTAATCTGACGTGTTCCCTCGCCACTGACTATGAAATGCGTCATACATTTTTTTAAATACCCCCACTCCTGATATTCTTCCTTTTCTTTCATATTCTTCATCAGGAGACTTTCATATCGGATTTGACGGGAAAGGTTCAGGTGACATACTAAGAGGTTTAAGGGTTTGAATTAAAGAGATCACTTGGATTTGAATATTGCGATCTTAATTGGAGAAGAAAGGTCTGATTTTGTTTTTAATGAAAAATGAATATATGCTTAAGGCAATAAAGCCCTGCAAAAACTTGTAAACTTTGGTATTAAAAGAATAATTTCTAATATTATTGAGAAGAAATAAATATGAGAGGGGAAAGTTATGGGTGAGACAAATTTTGAATGAGATAGATTCAAATTGCGCGCCAGTAGCCACTGATCGCGTTACTCGATTTTCATTGGTTATCCCTCTCAAATGGCGCTCCATCTTCGGCCAATGAGTGTGCCCCTTCTCTGTCGCAAGTCCATAAGCGTCTAACCTTATCTGGCTAGGATAAAGGGACGTCTTGTTTTTCCGGGGCATGTCCTGTTTTACCCTTATCTGCCCTGGTTTTTTGTGAAAACGATCAGAATAACAAGAATACGAGACTAGCTATAATCAAGAACATTTCTATGGACACTATGAGTTTACTCGTTTGTCGTTTGGTGCCAAGAATGCTCCAGCGACGTTAATTTTTTTTGGTCAACCCAATTGGTAACTCTAAATCTGGTATCATGGCGGTTGAACGTCTCCTGGCGTTACAAACCTGCATTGAATATTGAACGTGAAAAAGGTGTTCTCGTATTTTAAGAGTGCCAGGGCACTATATATTTCTGAAATTCTAGAATTTTTTCCAAAATTCCTCGAAAAAATTTTGGATTCAATAAAAATAAACTGAGTGAAGTTTTTTGGGTGTCGCCAGAATTTTTTTTAAGTTCTACGTGATTTCATTTCCAGGCGATTCCCGATAATTTCCCAGAAAAATCTTCCAGAAAATTGTCGAAACTATTCCTAAGATTTTTCTGGGAGTTTTCCGGAAATTTCCTGAAAAGACCAGAATATGATTTTTCGGATGTACCGAGATCAAAGAAATATTTTCCCTGGATTCGAGAGAATTTCTCAAAATTCCTTCAAAATGTTTCAAATTTCTTGGAAATAAGCGAAAACTCTAAGAAATCGTTTTGGGGAAAATTTTCATGAAATTCTTCAAATCAAACTGAACATAGTATTTCGGCTTTCCCCGTAACTTTTCCCTGTAATTTTCTCAATCTTGTTCCTGGGCATTTTCCAAAAAATTCCCAGAAAAACTCAAGGAAAACCTTAGAAACTATGCCTGAGATTGTTTTAGAAGATCCCCATAAGATTTATTGAAAAAAAACTATAAAAAATAATTTTGTGCTAAATTTTTCTGAGTCACGTAGAAATTTTCGATCTATTCACAGCATTTGCATCACGATAAAAAAATACGATCTGGGATTTTTAGGAGGTCACCGAAAACTCCTTAAAAAGTATCGTATTTCTTGAAAATATAAATATGGTTTTTCAGCTGTTCTCAGAATCTCCCCCTCCCCCCACCTCTTATACTGGGAAAAGGGATTAAGTTAAGACCAATCACACTTTCATGCCCCATTACTCTCCCATGACTGATCACTTTCCTCGATTGGTCACTATACTGCAAACCACCCCCTCCATCTCCGCCCTTTGACTAGAAAAAGAGATTCCATTTGTGACCAATCACTCCCTTTTGACCATCTCTCTTTCATCATTGATAACTATACTAAGGGCTTCAAGTAGGGAAGAAGTTCGAGCTGTAAACAATATCTATTTTGTGACCCCTGACCCCTTTTCTACCTGAACAGGTAAAAGGGTTTGAAATGATGACCAATCACTCTTTCGTGACCTATCACTCTCCCATTGCTGATCACTTTTCTCGATTGGTCACTACGCTGTGGCTATCCTCACCATCTCCACTCTTCAACTGGAAAAAGAGGTTTCAGTTGTGACCAATCACTCTTTTGTGACCATCACTTTTCCGTCATTGATAAATACACTGGAGGCTTCAAGTAGGGAAGAAGTTCGAGCTGTGAACAATATCTTTTTTGTGACCCCTGCCCCCTTTTCTACCGGAACAGAGAAAAGGGGTTCAAATCGTGACCAATCACATTTTCGTGACCTATGACTCTCCCATGGCTGATCACTATTCTTGATTGGTCACTATACTGCAATCACCCCCTCCATCTGCGCCCTTTGACTGGAAAAAGAGGTTCTAGTTGTGACCAATCACTCTCTTGTGACCATCACTTTTCCGTCATTGATAACTATACTGTAGGCTTCAAGTAGGAAAAAAGTTCGAGCTGCGAACAATATATATTTTGTGACCCCTGCCCCCTTTTCTACCGGAACAGAGAAAAGGGGTTCAAATCGTGACCAATCACATTTTCGTGACCTATGACTCTCCCATGGCTGATCACTATTCTTGATTGGTCACTATACTGCAATCACCCCCTCCATCTGCGCCCTTTGACTGGAAAAAGAGGTTCTAGTTGTGACCAATCACTCTCTTGTGACCATCACTTTTCCGTCATTGATAACTATACTGTAGGCTTCAAGTAGGAAAAAAGTTCGAGCTGCGAACAATATATATTTTGTGACCCCTGCCCCCTTTTCTACCTGAACAGGGAAAAGGGGTTCAAATTGTGATCAATCACTCTTTCGTGACCTATCACTCTTCCATGGCTGATCACTATCCTCGATTGGCCACTACGCTGTAGCTATCCTCACCATCTCCACTCTTCAACTGAAAAAAGAGGTTTCAGTTGTGACCAATTACTCTTTTGTGACCATCACTTTCCCGTCATTGATGAATATACTAGAGGCTGGTGACCAATCACTCTTTCGTGACCTATCACTCTCCCATGGCTGATCACTTTTCTTGATTGGTCACTATACTGCAAACCACCCCCTCCACCTCTGCCCTCTGACTGGAAGAAGAGGTTCCAGTTGTGACCAATTACTCTTTTATGACCATCACATTTCTGTCAATGGTCACTATACTAGAGGCTTCAAGTAGGAAAGAAGTTTGACCTGTGAACAATCACAGGTCCTGCCCTTTGACCAATCACTCTTTTGTGACCATCCCTTTCGGTTATTGCTTACTTTACTAAAGGCTTCAAGTAGGGAAGAGGGTTCGAGCTGTAAAAAATAACTTTTTGTGACACCCACCTCCTTTCCTTCCTAAACTGGGAAAGGGGGTTCGAGTTGTGACCAATCACCTTTTGGTTACCTATCACTCTTTGGTAACCTAACACTCTTTTGTGACCCAGAACTATCTCAGGGGTAGTTTCACGGATTTTAAGGGATTTCCCAGAGATTTCTCAGAAAACGCCTGGCAATGGAATCGCGAGAACCATTCTCGATCATTCTCCCCAAAAAACTTCTAGAACAATCTCAGAAATAGTTTCTATAATTTTCGGAGAAAATTATCAGAAACTGCTAAAAAACCATATTTATGTTATTTTTAAGAAATACGATACATTTTGAAGAGTTGTTTGTTACCTTCTGAAAATTCCGAAACGTATTTTTTTTATCATGATGCAAATCCTGTGAATGGATCAGAAATTTCTACGTGACGCAGGAAAATTCACCCGGAAATTATTTCTCATGATTTTTTTTCGAAATTTCAGGGAATGGCCTGAAAACTATTCTCAATAAACTTTGTGGAAACCATGTCTGAGATTGTTCTAGAAGTTCTCCATAATAATTATTGAGAATAGTTTTCAGACCATTCATCATGATAAAAAAATACGTTTCGGAATTTCCAGAAGGTAACCAAAAACTCTTCAAAATGTATCGCATTTCTTGAGAATAACATAAATATGATTTTTTAGCATTTTCTGGGAAAATTATAGAAACTATTTCTAAGATTGTTCAAGAATTTTTGGGAAGAATGATCAAGAATGGTTCTCGTATTTTCATTGCAAGGCGTTTTCTGGGAATACTCCGGAAAATCTCTTGAAAAACCGTGGAAACTATCCCTAAGATAGTTTTGGGTCACAAAAGAGTGATAGGTAACCGAAAGGTGATTGGTCATAACTTGAACCCCCTTTCCCAGTTTCGGAAGGAAAGGAGGTGGGGGTCACAAAAAAGTTATTGTTTACAGCTCGAACCCTCTTTCCTACTTAAAGCCTCCAGTAAAGTTAGCAATGACGGGAAGTGATGGTCACGAAAGAGTGATTGGTCACAATTAGGACAACCTTTTCCAGTTAAAGGAGAGAACTGTAACCTCTTTTTTCAGTCAAAGGGCAGGGATGCAGGCGTTAGTTACTGTATAGTGGCCGAACAAGAAGAGTGATCAGTCATGGGAGAGTTATAGGTCACGAAAGTGTGATTGGTCACAATTTGAACTCCTTTTCCTAGTTTAGGTAGAAAAGGGGGCAGGGGTAACAAAAAGATATCGTTCAAAGCTCGAGCTTCCTCATTACTTGGAGCCTCCAGTAAAATACCCAATGGCAGAAAGGTAATGGTCACAAAAGAGTGATTGGTCACAACTGGAACCTCTTTTTTCAGTTAAAGGGCGGGGATGGAGGGGGTAGTTACATTATGGTGACCAATCAAGAAAAGTAATCAGCAATGGGAGAGTGATAGGTCACGAAAGAGTGATTGGTCACAATTTGAACCCCTTCTCCCGGTTTAGGTAGAAAAGAGGACAGGGGTCACAAAAAAGATATTGTTTACAACTCGAATTCTCTACTCGGAGCCTCCAGGGAAGTACCCAATGACAAAAAAGTGATGGTCACAAGAGAGTGATTGGTCACAACTGGAACCTCTTTTTCCAGTCGAAGGGCGCAGATGCAGGGGGTAGTTGCAGTATAGTGACCAATCAAGAAAAGTGATCAGTCATGGGAGAGAATGGGTCACGAAAGGGTGATTGGTCTGAACTTGAATCTCTTTTCCAGTATAAGAGCTAGGAAAGGGGGCAGTTCATAGTGATGTGAGAAATCAGAAGAGAGTTATTGGTCACAACTTGATTTTTTCTTGAAAACCGTAAAGAATTTCAAAATCTGGCACGCCTCCAGAGATTCGGATATATTTATCACTCACTGCTGCTTTCCACGCTTGTGTATTTTATCGGTAAATCCCCTTCATTGTTCATTTCTGTCAACACTCTTGAGAGGCTGCGCCGTTCAAAAACAACATCACACTACCAGGAGGCCGATTTTCAAAATTGACTTTTAAACATTTTAAAAATATTTTATTTTCCTCTGTTCCAATTACTCATAACGTTGAATGCTTGATATTCCCATTTTACGATCCCTGGAAAATTCTGATCTTTCTTTTTCCTGTCCAATTAATTATCTGGCCTACTTTCCTCTTCCTTACACCTCTTTGTAATAGTTTCCCTCTAATTTCTCCCTTTCTTCTCTCTTAGTTTCTCTTAGGATTTCCTTGATATCTTTTAATATCCTAAAATATTCTTTCTGAACTAAGATTTTAATCTGTTGATATATCCTTTTCTTCTTTTTCCTCCCTCTTTTCACTATCTTCCATACTTCTTCCTCTGTGATAGCGCTTTCTGCTTCTTCTTCAAATTTTTTATCCTCCTTTTTCTTCCTGTCTCACAACACATTGTACATCCCAGCTGGCTTTTTTCCTCCTTTGCCGACCTTTTTCTCAACAGTATCCTCTAACATTCTTTCCACCTTTTGTATCTCTTCCCTTACATTTTGTTATCCCATTCTCACCAGTTTCACCATCTTTATCTTCTCTCCAAATTCTTCCATTCTTTCTGCGGACCAATTACACTCTATTTTCTTTTCTATCCTCCTTGGCTTTCTCCCGTTCAGTTCTTTCCCCTCTCTCTGCTGTCAATATTTATTTTCTTCCTTACCTGATCGTCAACATTAACATGGTATAATATTGTTCCCCCCTTTTCCCCTGAATGAGTGTACTCTTCCTTCTAATCACTCCTAATATTCCCATACAAGGTAAGCCAGCTTATCTCTACCCCTTCCCTTCTACTTTTCATTATTTTCTTCCTCTTTTTTCTATTTTTGCATTGGAATCTCCTCCTATGATCAAATTCACACCTGCTTTTTCCCCAATCTACTCTCCTACTTCCTCATTTTTTCTCTCTCCATCTAGATTTACATTTACTCTTACTATCTTTTACCCCTCCTCTTCTATGATTGTCTCTTCTACTATTATTACTTCCCTTCATTTAGGTAGACCATTCTCATTTTTTCACTTCATTATCGAACCTTTTCTTATTCCCTTCACCATTCCCCCTATTGCTTTACCCTTTTCTCATTTCACCTCTAATCCTTGCATCTCCCACCCGCATCCCTTCAGCAGCCTTTCACTTCCTCTTCCTCACCACCTCTCATCAACTATGTCTTTATCATCACTTCGACATCTCCTTGACCAATTTTTTCATCAACTCGCTTTTTTCCCTGATCCCGCTACATGCCATTAACAAATCCTCTATTTCTTTCCTATTTCATTCTGTGTAATCTTTTCTTTTCCCTTCTTCCTCATTTTCTTCACTTCTGTTTCTTTCTTACCCCTCTACTTGCATTCCTACCCAAGTACTTTTTCCCTTGCCTTTTCCCTCCCTCGCCACTGTCTTCTACTTGTATTGTATACGCCTTTCTTCTCATGTCAAATCACCCTCCATTCTCTGTTCATTCCCATATAACAGCCTTCTCTTTGACATTACCTTCCTCTTGTTGTCTCTATTTTTCAATTTTACCAGCGCCGTTCCATCCTCTCTTTTCTCGTCTCTTCCTATTCTTTTCACTTTCTCTATTTGTAACCTCGTATTCATCCTGTTTAGCACGGCTTCTATGCCTTCCTTTAAATCCCTTACTTCGAATCTTTTAGCTTTTATCACTTTATTTTCTTCTTCATTCCTTTTTCCCATTTCTCGCCTTTATTCTCCCTATTTTTCCCAACCTTTCTTCATCCTCATCCTCATTCATTATTCAGCATCCCTACTTCCCCTTAAACTTTCAAACTTGCGCCTTGGGTTTCTTCGAACCTACTATTCAACTCCTTTACTTATTCTCAGGTTCCCCGTACTCTTCTAGTTTTTGTTCTAGGTTATGCATCCTCTTTTAAAAAATTTTTAATAACTTTTTCTCACCTCTTCGTCTCTCTTCTTAGTTCATCCATTTCTCGTTTAATTTCCCGTTTAATAAATTCGTTTAATTTATTTGCTTCATTTGTTCCTCCTGCTCCTCCTGTCTCTTGACCTGTATGTCCATCGACTCTAACATCATCTTCCGAATTTATTCAAAATTTACCGATTCCAATGGCTCTCTAGTTTCATCTCAATCGCTATCCATCCTCTTATCCTTATGATCATAACTTTCACGTTTATTGAGTCTGGTATTAATCAGGCTCCTTGGCGCAGTGGATAGCGTGCCGACTCGATAAATCGGCAGCTGGGGTTCGATTCCCGCTCTGGAGCCATTTTTGCGCTCTATCGGCTATTTCCAGGTCTTCGGATGCAGAAATATAGCGGCGGAGAGCCAGGCATCCCCGTTTCAAATTGGCGCCCAACGTGGGGCATCTCCGTTACAAACTTGCACCAAACGTGGTGCATCCCCGTTAATAATTAGCGCTCAACGTGAAGCATCCTCGTTACCAATTGGCGCCCAACGTGGGACATCGACGTTGAAAATTGGCGCCCAACGTGGGGCATCTTTGTTACGAATTGGTGCCCAATGTGGGGCATCCCCTTTACAATGTGTATTCATTTTCTGTAACATTTTTCCACCTCAAACAAAACATCTAATCTATTAACCAAAAAGATGAGCTTCCAACTAAAGCAGTTAAATTTTTGAATAAGAAAGAAGTTTCAATCAAGAGAGAAAAAAAATTTTAGTCACATTCCTAACATACATTCCAAACAAAGGAATTTGTAACAAGAAATTCCAACTTCAAAACAAAAAGACAATATTTGACAAAATGTTCAAATTTTTTGACCATATTGACGAATTGTGAACCAAAAAGGATGCCCCTTAAACAAAACTGAATAATTTCCAACAAATTTATCAACAAAACAAAAATAAATAGGGTTTTGATTGAATTTCTGACAGTTGTATTCAGAATGTTAAAAAAAAGCGATCTTTGACGAGAGAGACACATTTCTGGCCAAATTGTATAACTTTTTCACAAAATTTTCAATTTTTGAACGAAATGAATGAATTTTCAAGAGAAATATCAAAAAAGACAGATTTTTAATGACACTTTTGAACTTAAAAACAAGAATGGAAGCTTTAAATGAAGTACATGTATTTGCAAAAGAATTTTTCAATTTTTAACAAAATGAATAAATTTTCCATTATTTTCCATTTGAACTTTTAATTAAAATGACAAATTTTTTACTGGAAGTTCAAAACTTTTCCACGAAATTTTGAAATTTCCAACAAAATAAATGAATTTCTCAAATGAAAAATCGAATTTTGGGATTGATTATAAAATGATGATTATTCATTAAAAAAAAACAAACATTTTTATAAGATTGTTGAATTTCAATCCAAAAAGACAATTCTCTACAAAACATTTGGACTCTTGACCGAAAGAAAATGAAGATTCTTCATTCAAGAAAGAGAGCCCATTTCAAACATATTCTTGAAATTGAAATTGTATTCAATTTTTTTCTAATCAAGAGGGGGGCAAAGATGAAGAACTTCTGGAAGAAGTGGAAAATTTCTTATTTAGAGGGTGGCTATTCAACAAACTGATGAACGGAGGGGAAAGGCACCTCGAAGAAGACGGTCGAAGCCTCGTGACGTGGGATTTTCATTTCGATAAAAAAAGAAGTGGGTCACTTTACAACTCGAGGTTACCGGACGGATCTAGTCGCACGAATATGCTATGCATCGCGATACACGCGATTTAAATTTCAGCCCCCAACGAGGATGAAAAAAATAAAGAATGAATGTTTAAGAAACTTTCTAAATTTTACTGAAAGATATTTTTTCAAAGATGCCCTCCTCTCCTCTCCTCTCCTCTCCTCTCCTCTCCTCTCCTCTCCTCTCCTCTCCTCTCCTCTCCTCTCCTCTCC
>WSXT02070865.1:0-12312 GCA_011762715.2 Neuroterus valhalla | reverse complement strand
CAAATTTGAGAACGATCGGTTCAGTAGTTTTTTCAGGAGAGTGAACACCGACTTCGAAACTATGATTTTGAGAAAAATGCGTTCAAAATTTTGAACTGTAAAAAAGCGAGAAATGTATATATTTTTTTAAAATTACACTGAATCATCGATTCCACCTCCATAAAGCACATCTCCCGTAGCAATTTTGTTGTCTTCAGCTTCTTTTCTTTCAAGTTTCTTTCGTAGCATGCTTGCTTGATCGTTTTGCTTCTTTATCAGCCCTGGTGATACGAATGCTGTCCTCGTGTTTCAGAAAGGTGTATAACTTTCAGAGTTTTGCTCCGATAAACTTGAAATTTATAAGCAATATTCTTGAAATGTTTCACTATAAGAAAATGCAACAAAAAAATCAATTTTTTGACCCTACTCACCCCTTAAGAAGTGCAAGCTAGATACATGCATAAAGATAATTCTCAGGAGCTCGACTGAGCAAGAGAATATTCACAGAATTTCCAGTGAATTTATATCGATTAGGCACGTTACACCGTAGCATGATTATGTTGTAGTTATCATGAAATGTAGCTCATCCAACCTTTCAAATATGAATGTAAATACTTTGTAATGATCCAAATTTATCAAATGATAGTTCTGGCTGCATTTAACTTCGGCACCACACTTTGAGTATTCTTAATCCTACTAGAAATTATTTGCTATATTTCTAACAAATTTTCCAGGGCGTCAGGTCTTTCTTGGATCAGTTTTCTACAACAAATTTCTCAAAAATACATTAGGATCTTTTTTGGATCAAAACATCAGAACAATTCTTGAACAAAACTTACGATCTTTCTCTTGGATCAAAACATCAGAACAATTTCAACAAAACTTACGATCTTCCTTGGATCAAAACTATACATTAATGAAATAGCTTAAAAACCTAACCTTACTTTCAGTGACTCATATCCAAAATGTGATGTGCCGGAAATGTCCGACTAGCTCACTGTCTTACTTTTATGGCAGAGGGGGTGGTTCGCGCACAAGAAAGGTTCCTCATTTATGTAAATAATTACTCAAGCATTTTCAAACATTTAACAATAAACATTTATTCAGGATCTCAGAAATGGTGAAATATTATGAACAATTAATAACACAGGTTGTCTAAACTTTGAAGCTTTAGAAGCTAAACTTTGTCATTCAAGCATCTTCAACATTATTTCGAGACACGTGGTTGGAGGTTTTGCTATGAGATTGAAGCAATAGGCTTACCGGCTGAACCGCAGAACAAAAGTAGAATTGTTTTTCATATATTCCAAAAAACGGATCCTTGGGATGACCTCCGGAATAAAATGGAATCGTCAACTTCGAGGTTCTATGGAGTCAACTCAGTAGGATTGCCACAGGTCTTTCTATCCGGAAGTCACAACGTACAAAGAGAGCGATCTGTCTCGAAACTCTTGGACCTCGATTCCGATTATTGATCGGTTGCGCGCGCTTGACCATGTCTTAGTGCGCAGGGTCTAGAGAATGAGTAAACGACATGAAGGCAACCAGACGAACTTTGCTGAAGTTAACAATGGTTACGATTACCCTTATTTAAGAGGGGAAAACTATTCTCGGAAGGATGGGTGAACGAACTTTTTCTAGTATCCAGCAGGGCCACAGAGACAATACCCGGGCCCGGGGGTAACCATGCACGGCCCCCTCCACCGGGCTCCCCTCAACAATTGTAAAATTAGGATTTTGTGAAGGATTGAAACTGCGGGCCCGGGGGGAATCCCCCCTTTTCCCCTCCCCTCTCGTCAGGCCTGGTATCCAGATAGAAACTGGATCCTCTATTATGTGGAGAGTTCTTGAAGATGTTCCTGAAGCTTTTCTTGAGACATCCATGAGCCAAGAATTACCCCAGAGCATTTTGCATCGAAGTTTGTCCTCACGGTTGTTGGTAGCCTTTTTGCAGCAGCAGAATAGACCAATCGAAATATCATGATAATCCTTCGAGTTTGCGATGGCCATACAGGAATCCCGATGACGTCAGAGCTCTCAGAAGTTACATTTGTACAAAAGAAATAAAAGGAATTGCTTATTTGTATATCAATAAAAATCATACCGTTACAACTTATAGCAGGTAACTATAGTTACTTATCGAATATTACGTGCAGGAAGGATGTCGCATGCAAGTGACCAGGATATCACAATCATAAAATAGGAGAATATACCATGGCGATTGTAATAAAAGTGTTGAAAGAAATGTGTGGCGTGTCTTGGAAGTAAATTTTTATCAAAAGCTCAGTGTTTATCAGATCAATTTTCCTTATGATTCGTTTTCTCCTCGGCAACAACCACATCAGAAATCCGAGTTTTAAGAATGCATGGAGCATGACAAAAGTTAGACGATTTATGAACGAATGATAAAATATTAGTAAACTGGGATCGCGCAACTAGTCCAACCAAGATGTCCTCTCGAGAATGTCGCTCGTGGACGAGACGGTCCGAGGGGTTTAGCAAGGGGCACTCGTCACGCCCCATTCTTGGCCAAAACAATACTCGTTTACGTTGCAGCACTCACAAAAGAAGGCCAAAGCCATGTGATAGCAATGCCTTAGGCTAGACTTGTCGCGCGATTCCACTGTATTTCAACATTGTACGCCGGAGTCTGCTTCGAAAGAATCTGACACTTCACAATTTACAGTTATGTCACAATTCATGGTTTATGTAAGAGATAATGGGAAAATAATCAAAAGATTGTCAAGACTGATTCTCTGATTATGGACAAAAATATCTGATTATGGACAAGATTATGTCAAGAAGACTTGCAACCCAATCTTAATTCATAAATTAAAGAAAAAATAATAAAATAGATAATTATTATCACTAGGGGTAGGGTGGTTGGGATAAGGACACTGCTGGCACTCAGGTTAAACCCCATTGATTAAAAGCAAGGGCATATGTTCGTGTATGTTTATTACTCAAAAAAAAGATAGCCAACACCGAGCAATAGCCCCCTTGACATGAAGCCTCTCCGCAAGAAGATCTTCAACTCTTTTCAGAGTCTTTAAAAGTCGACTAGTGACCCCCGAATAGTCCCCTCTATACTTACTTTATATATTTATCTTCATAGATCCTTTTATACGTGCAGAAACTTGCCTTTTTCTTCCCTTCGTTCCTCCAGTCTCCTCATCCATTCTACTTCCTGACCACTTTTATCCAGTATTTCCCTCACACAATCACTCACATTTCTGCCTTCCTCTTCCCCTCCAGTACACACTTTCAACACATGTTCCCACGACTCCAATTCATAACCACACATTCTACACATAACTCTTGTTTGTTCATCTAGTATCGACGTGCTTTCATTCTCTCTCATTCTTAACCGTGATACTCAATTCCACTTATTCTCCTTTTTAAACTTTATCAGCTATTATGGTTCCCCCACCTATCTGATCATCTTATACAATCTACTGTACTGTCATTCTATAATTTTCCTCCTTATTTCCTTTCCCTGTCTCATTATTGTCTCCAATTCTATTTCTTGCTATTCTATTTTTACTTCATGAGTATTACAGTCTCTCCTCATTTGCTATCCCTCTCCTTTCCATTTTGAGCCTTCTGTGTTGCCTCTCTTTCCTCTAGACCCAATCTCATTTACGCACGCTTGCGCTGTCTTGCTTCCCTCTCCAATCTTCAGCTCCTCTCCAAACATCCACGCTCTCATCACTTGCCGAATTACCATTTTCTCTCTACCCAGTTCTTTGCTCTTCATGTATCCTGGACAACTCCAACTTATCCCCATATTCCCACCTGAAGAACCTTTCGTGAAGACTTTCCACTCTTTTTTGCTCCTCCCGTCCCCATATTTCTATTTCATAGCACACGACTTTTACGAACTTTCACTTCTACTCTATTTTCTTCCTTCTATTCCTTAAGCTCTTTATCTTGGTCTTACTAACGTTTACCGTTACAGAAGACTTCCGTTTAACTGAACCGCTACGCGGCGTAAACATTCGTTTAGCTGAACTTTGGAGAAATTCCCACCTCTGTCCCCCTCTGCATGGGTGTTTCTAGAGGTGACTTCTAATTGGTTGCTACCGTCAGTTGGGGGTAGAGGAGGCCGCTCGACTTCCGCTAAACGAGCACGGAAGCGTTCAAGTAAATCAAGTTCAAGTCTTCTGTATATCTTTTCCTCTCACGAACTCTTACAAACTCTTCAAACCCTCGCAACAATAAATTCGATACTCTTTCATTTTCCATGCTTTCTTTCTTTCTTTTTCCTACTCTTCCTAATTGTTTTGTAACTTTTTGACATACTTCTTCATCTTACCCCTTCCCTACTTGAATCATATAGTTTCCCACACATTTTCTCTCAAAATTCCTTGATCATTTTCACCAACGAATTCCTTTCCCCCCTCTCTTTTCCCAGTGTTTTCTTTTTTATTTTGCTCTTTTGGGAGCTTCCATGTATTACGTAACATTAAACAGGGGGTAATGGAAAACGTTACGTAATATATGGACGCTCCCTTTCCCGTGTTCTCTACTTCTTCAAGATCCTTTTCTTAATATCTTGTATCTTTGATCTCCAAATTCAATTAGAATCTGAACGTCTTTAGTTGATTCTATCGCTCCTATAAAATAAAAATGATTTTCAACAAAAGGACACTCCTAACCTCAACAGTTTTTCGTTTAATTTCCTCACTAATCCAGCATCATCAGTTCTACTTATTCTGCCATCCAAACGCACTACACTTAGGCCCTCTCTACTCAAATAGGCACACTTACTCAATTTACAATGAATCCATACTTAGGCAACTCCCTAAGGGGAAGGTAGTCAACCAGGGCAAACCCTCACTTTTATTAAATCAATTGAGAATCCTTAATAACAACGTCTGTTGTGACGAAGTCCTTAACTCAATATTTTTAGATCAACTGCTGAGAATATATACTATAAGAGCGATACTCGCCATGTCTGAAGTTCAGGACTTGTCAAATATCGCGGGTTTAGCCGATAAAACCTGCGAAGCTTCCAATCCTTCTGGATTGCAAACTTTTGCAGTAGCCTCGTCCAGCTCGAACGCCAATACTACAGCTAACGCATGTTCAGCTGCTGTTTCTTACTCCTCTATGGATTCGTTAGCCACAATTGTCAGTCGATTGGCACAGCAAGTCGAAACTCTAAGAAAAAAAGTATGTCAAACTGAAAATAAACGCGGTCGTCAGCAAAATAATCTAATTCACGTAATTCTCGCGTAAATTCAAATGCGCGTAAGCGTGGCAAATCTTACGATAGAAATAAAAGCAACCTTTGCTATTATCATTACACATATACATATCATTACACATATCGCAAAGACGCGCACAAATGCGTTCAACTATTCGTTTGGAAGAACCCGAAAACAGTTTCGGAAAACTAAACATGACTTGTCGAGTAGAGGCTCTCGACGTAGGCCATAGTGGATTCAAATGTCTCCATATTCGTGATCGTGATTCTGGCTTAATCTTTTCAATCGACATCAGCACGGACATCTCCTTACTGCCGGCCGACACAAAAGTTTAAAAAAAACGAAACCTAGCGATATAATTTTAATCGCCGCAAACGACTCACGAGTCAGTAGCTTCGGGGAGAAACGAGTATCTCTAAACCTGGATCTGCGGCGTCAGATATCATGGAATTTTTGTGCTGCCTCCATTCCTTATCCGATAATCGGATCAGACCTTTTGGCTCATTTCAGTCTCGGTCCGTTTCTTCACGAATCTTGACTCGACGATACAACAACTGGCCTCAGTGTAAAAGGTTTCCTAAAATATACTCCTATTTTCGAAGTGAGCTTAGTCGATCATCCATCACGATTCACGAAAATCCTTACTGAATTCCCGGAATTCACTTCTTCAGCTCAAAATCCAAATAAAGCGCTTCGCGATAATGCACAACCCCACATTGTAACTAAAGGTCCTCCGATAGCAGGAAGAGCAAGGCGATTGTCTCCTGACAAGCTTGCCTTTGCTAAAATAATTTTTAAACAACTAGTGGAGGAAGGGATCTGTAGACCTTCGAGTAGTCCTTGGGCCAGTCCGATCCATATGGTCCGTAAACAGCGGTGCACACGAATTGCGCCCGCGGTCAGAGTTTTACCTGAGAGACAGTGGGCGCCCTCGATTTTCTTCCTGAGTTGCGCCCGCGGTCATATTACAATACGGCATTACGGCGTCTAGCTGCCTAAGCTGCTCGGCTTAAGACACTGACCCTCGCTCAGCTGGGGTTGACGATTCCTATTCTACATATTCAAAGTTTAAAAGTTTCGATCTTGTTTTTGATTTTTAAATTGAGAATGAATGCAGTTGACATCTACGAATGAAACAATTTGAAATCGGAGCGTTAGGAATTATGAGATTTAATTGAAACAAATCCAAACATTCTAGAGATGTCATAGGTTTTTTTGGAGTATTCAAATCCTTGATATTTACAATTCAGAATGGTTGAATTTTCAGTAGTAAAATTTCAGTCTAGATTGATTGGTAAATCGAAAATATCATAAGTATAATAAATTAAGTGGCTCCCCTGAAGCAAAAACGGTGACTGATACTCGGACTAAGATTTCAATTTGCAATATTTCTCATTTTTTAAATATCGTCAGCAATGGTAATATTATTTTTTGAATAATTAAAAAATGGTTAGGTTTTTGATCATTTCAGGTAAACATTTATTACGTTTGAATATAAGTTTATGAAGTTCAAGGTACATTTACATTGAATGATTAAAAATTTATTTTGACAAGTAAAAAAAAATGTTTAAATTAAAGTAAAATGCACCTACAGATTACAAGATCTTCAGAGAACAGGAAATCTTAAATCGATTGGAGTGGATTCCTAACTTCTCATTGTTGAATTGCAGAAATTCAGTTCAGAAATAATTTTTTTGCTGACAAATTTACCTTTTTTCTGCAAGAAATCTTTTCGGCTTGGAAATTCGACAAATTGACTGTGATATCTCGTCTTTCCCAAATAAACAATTTTTTTTAATGTGAAATCAAACTATTTTGTTCCTCGTTTTGTTCTTCTTTTTCTAGTTTCAAAGCTCATCTTTTTTGGTAGAAGAATCGTACCGTTTATCGATTGAAAATGTAACTGTTTGCTAGAAAATTATTCGATTTTGTTTGAGGATTTGAATATTTGGTTGAAAATTTCAATTTTTACTGCAAATTAACAGTTTTGTTCTAATTCTATAATTGAGTTGGAATTAAAATCATTGTTGAAAATTCAATATTTTTGGAGAAAAAAAATTAATCATCTTGGTTGAACATTCATAACTTTGAGTTCGAGAATACAACTTTATTGTAACAAATTCGTCTCGATGGCTTAAAAATGTCCTGTTTTCGATAAAATGTTGTCGTTTCGTTTGCAAATCTATTTTTGTTGTTGTATAATTTCAACCTCTATGGCTTAAAATGCAAATATTTGGTTGAGAATTAATCTTAACACTGAAAAACTACTCATCTTGATTGAAAATCCTTTTCGATTTAAAAATAATCTGTTGTTTTCGATCGTTGAACTATTTTGTTCTAAATTCGGTTTTGAGGCCATGTTAAACTTACCCGATTCCTACCTTACCGACGTCTTTTTTTGCAACAACTCACGTCTACACCGAAATGGATATCGAGTTGATATTTTGAGAAAAGTCTAAGAAAACAATAAACTACGTTTGTATACAACATTTTGTTCGAAATTTTCAACAACAACAAAATTTTTTGCGAATTTTTTTCAAAATTTTGAACCGAATGTTGTATACAGACGTAGTTTATCGTTTCCTAAGACTTTCGCCAAAAAATCAACTCGATACCTATTCCGGTGCGGACGTGAGTTGTTGCAAAAAAAATCGATAATTTGGGTCACGTGACCCATGTTTAACATGGCCTTAAGGTATAACTTGAATTACTTTAGATTTGAAATAAAAATGTTCTCTGGTAGAAAAGTTATTTATTTCTGTTAGAGATCTATTAATCGAGTTTATATGTAACTATCTCAATAATTTGTGGTTCAAAATGTAACTATTCTCTGAAAAATTCGCATATTAATTTTTTCGTTCAAAAAAAAATCTTTTTTTTAAGCTAAAAATCGCGATTTGTTGCTCAAACGAACTTTGACCTTAGGATTTACATATCGGAAGAATTCTTGAGCATCGTTATCATTGAAATAATTCAAAGAGATACATTCATTTCAACAAATCTACGGCTTTATTATTTAATATTGTTTGATTGAATTCGTGATGAAGAAAAACAAGTGAATATTGCAAATCATATGTTACAAAATCTTGTGGATTAGAAAGGATTTGTAAAAGTAATTTTTTCATCTTTTTTGAATAACATTTTTAATTTGTTCACTCTCCTAAAATGGACAATTCTTCTATAATACAGACCATAAACAAATGATTTGTACTCTATAATAAAGAAAATTTCTCTGCACTCCAATTGCTACATTCATTATAAAAAATACTATTTTTAGTCTAAGATTCCTTGACGCATGCCTTCCTTATACTCGCCGAATAAATTCTCAAAGTTCAATATTAATAGTATATTTTTTATGCAGAAAATAAAAAAAACTCTTGCATTTTTTTATTCTAGCTAACACATAGAAGCTATATCTATGTATAAAGGAACATAAAATGCGAATATCAGAAGGGAATCGAAGGAAATCATACATTATTTGCGATGCGAGAAGTTCTGAAAGATCCCTTGCTTATTGTTATATTTTCATGGGAGGAGCACCTGAAGGTACTTCGGACGCATCTCATGCTAGCTGAAAAACTACCTACTTTTACCCCGGGCGCAACTCAGGTTTCAGATTGGCAGGGTGGTTGACCGCGGGCGCAACTCGAGTGCGCCCGTAAAAAGAGCAACGAATGGCGTGTCTGTCGCGACTATCGTAGGCTAAATGCGGCCACTGTGCCAGACAGGTACCCAGTGCCTCACCTGCACGATTTTTTGGTGATACTCCGTGGCAAGGAGATATTCTCCAAACTAGACCTTTACCAGGCTAATCACCAAATCCTCGTTTCTTCCGAAGATATTCCAAAGACAGCTGTTTTTACACCTTTCGGTTTATTCGAATTTACTGTTTACGAATTCGAATTCGAATTTACATTCGTTTTACGTGAAGCTGGGCAAACTTTTCAGCGGTATATTTACCAAGCCGTTGGTGATCTTGACTTTGTATATGCCTATGTAGACGATATTCTCATTGCCTCTTCAAATCCTGCAGAGCATGAGAATAATTTAAAACTAGTATGTCAACGTCTTAAAGAGTACTCACTCCGTATCAACATCGAAAAGTGTCAGTTCGGACTACCAGAACTTGAGTTCCTTGGTTACCTGATTAACCGCGATGGTTTTTCACCTATTCCGAGGAAAGCTCAGGCTATTATTAATTTTACCAGACCAAGGACTATCATCGAACTCCACCGCAGCATTCCTCACGCGGCTGAAAAGCAAGCTCCGTTGAACGATTCTTTATGCGAAACGCGCAGAAATGATAAAAGGATCATTCCTTGGACTAAGGAAGCTCACCTAGCTCACCCGTCTCATGAGACTGAGACCCGTCTAATTACGGACGCATCTGACTTCGGTATAGGAATTTCTCTCGAGCAAAAATTCGATGGTATATGGAAGCCGCTCGCCTTCTCTTCGAGAAAATTTTCAGTAGCGCAGTTAAATTATAGCGCCTACGATCGCGAACTAACTGCTTTTTATGAGGCGATTCGCTACTTCAAGTACTTTCTCGAAGGTCAGATCTTTAAAATCGTCACCGATCACAAACCTTTAATTTTCACGTTTACACAAGGCTCTGAGAAAGCTTCGCAGCAGCAACAACGTCAACTATCATTTATATCTTAATTTACCACTCAAATTAAACATTTACCCGTGGTCGACAATGTCGTCGCCGATTCCCTTTCTCTAGTAGAAGCCATCACCATTCCTACCGAGTTTAGCATAAATGAACTTACCGAATGTCAGAACGCGGATGAGGAACTAAAAGCTCTCGTCAATGACCCTAAATGTTCACTCAATTTCAAAAAAATTTTTTGGGATGCGGGAAAGTCATCAATCTATTGCGATTTTTTAGGTGAAACACTAGGCCCCTACATCCCATCCGAACTACGAGAACGCGTTTTCCATCTCTTTCATAACCCAGCGCACCCAAACGCCAAGGTAACCGAACAGGTTATCAGGAAGCGCTACGTCTGGCCTTCTATGCGTAGAAATATTACAGACTGGTCCAAGCAGTGCACGGCTTGTCAGCAGTCTAAAGTTTCTCGCCGCAACAAGTTATTACCTGCTGATTTTGTGGCACCAGACGCCCGTTTTCGTCATGTTCACATGAACATTGTTGGACCGTTACCAATAAGTAACGATAACAGATATTGTCTCACTATGATTGACAGATTCCCACGCTGGCCAGAAGTAGTTCCGCTTCCAAATATTGAGGCTCTTACGGTATATCAAGGTTTTGAGGACACCTGGATTTCCCGATACGGTACTTCAGAAACTTTAACCACTGAACAAGGTAGTCAATTTGAATCTGAGATTTTCCAAGCCTTGTTACAACTTATAGGGTGTAACCAATTTCGCACAACCGCTTACCATCCTGCCGCAAACGGCATGATTGAGCGTTGGCATGGTCTTTTAAAGCCGCAATAATGTGTCATCCGGATAAACAATGGTCACAATCTCTCTCGACCGTTCTTTTAGGACTAAGGTCTAATGTATTAGACGTCAGTTCGTATCCGGCAGAATTCGTTTTCGGTACTACACTCCGAATACTCGGGGAGTTCGTCCTGCCTGACGATTTTACTCCAAACCCGCATATCTTTATCGAAGGATATCGCGAACATATGCAGAAAATTAAATCTATCCCCGTAACACATAAATATAAACGAAAACCTTCCTAATTCCAAAATTTAGCCACTTGCTTTCACGTTTTTCTTCGTCATCATGCCAGGAAACTTTTCAAACAGCCTTACACTGATCCTCACAAAATAATAAAGCGGACATCTGAGCGCGTATACGAGATTGACGTCAACGGTGTTTCTCGCCAAGTATCCATCGAAAACGTCAAACCCCCGTTTTTCATGCGCTAGGACGTTGAAAGCATTTTGCCAGACTATGGAAGTGTAGTTAACGGAACAGGTATAGCTCCTCCATGAAGAACTTATTCCAAAAAGACAGTAACTTTCTGGGATTAAATATCCTCCATACGTGTGCAATCTATGCAGGGGGTTCCAACTCCGGCGAAATCATGCTAGAGTTTCTTCTCCCCTCCTTTCTCTACCTCTCTAGCACACCTTACAGCTGCTCTCAGGTAGCCCGTATCACGTGGGAGCAGAGCACGGTGGTGGGGCGATGCAGCACGGAGTTGGGCAGTGGTGGAACGGTGGAGTAAGGAGGAGTAGCTACTTCAACGGGAGGGCGCCACTAAAATTTTGTGTATAGTGTGTTGGCCGTGTATTTAATTGATGGTGCAACCCTATAGATTTTTATCTGACTCCCAAAGATAATTATATCCCGACGTGAATTCAGGATGAGAAAGCTCAGGCAGATAGATTAAAACACGTTTGTGAGGTAACAGTGATTACTTTATTTGAGAATGCATTGCACGCATCTCGAGACGAGCTTGGTGTGTACACTGGGGATGCCGACGAACAACTGACTTGCACTGTGGTGCACGAAAGTGCGGACCGGGCCGGTTGCCCCGCCCGTCGCTGCGCGGGAACATGGCGTCGGAGCATGAGGTATGCGATAGTGACAAAGAGTCGAAAAAGAGTCGAAACTAAGTATAGTGAATTGGTGATTTTGGAATTATCCAAGAGTGGGCCCTACATATGTAAGACGTAGCCTTATAAGAGTCGAACCCCCTGAATCTATGCTACTCTTGTTACTCACGCTCCAACGACTATATTTATTCAAATCAATTGTATATGTAAACTATTATTTAGTCCACTTGAGGTGGCCATGTATCTTGAATTTTATACCGCAACTGGTTTATATTCTTCCGCCAAATTGGCACGCTGCATTTTGAAGAAAACGCTAAAATCATCTCAACAGTCGTTATCAGAAAATTTTAATTATTGTTTAACCGTATCATTCGATACTCAAATGTAAATATAACCTTCTAGTCAACCTGTGTATTCATATTGATTGAAGTTTGCGCAAACTCGTTCGTAAATATGTAATTATGTGTCGTCTAACTCATGGACTGATTTATAACTGATACTTTTATTTTGTGTTGTTAACTAGATGTATTGTGACTAGTCTCAACGTTTGTCGTTCCGTCCTCTTTTTCGTTAAACACTCG
>WSXT02070843.1:0-12313 GCA_011762715.2 Neuroterus valhalla | reverse complement strand
CAAGAAATAAATATTACAATTTATCTTACCAATTAAATTAGGATTGAAGAAAAAACCATAAGTCCATAGAAAAGTTTCCGATGATAATTCTTAGTTTAAAACAATGCTTTATTAAATAAGCATGTAAAATAAATAGGTTACATAACCTTTATAGAAATTCTTTTTATACAAATTTTTAATTTGAACTGTTATTAAACGTCATCTTATTGAGATCGAAACTAAAATGCTGTTGTAAAAAATGCAGAAATCCTTAGGAAAATATCCTAGGAATGTTTTAACTATAAACGGTACATTTCACTTAATTTTCATGGACGAACAAAACGTGCCACTCTACAGGTTAGAACTTATGACAGCAGAGAAATTTTAAGCTTGCGTTAAGATGTCATGTGATACGTTTCTCAGCCAGGAAAATAGAAAATTTTTTAATTTTGATATGAGGAATTAAACTATGATAAATGATACTCAAATTTTGAATATCGGTTCTATAATTTACTGCATTTCTTTTTCTTCATATATATATATATATATATGATTTCTAACGTTAATATTTCATTTTCATTTGGTTCTATATTTAAAATTCTAACATTCTCAACATTGAAATAAAAATTATGTGATTTAGAAAAAGCATGTTTTGCTGATGATATTTTATAGATACTATTAACTTTATGGAATTTATCAGTTGAATCTTTGAAATTTGGAAAAAAAATTTGTCAAAAGTATTTGTAACAGAAAATACAATTCGGATATTACATTTTTCATTGAAAATTCTAAAAAGAACTTCAGCGAAACCTTTGATATACAGCATTACTATAATCTTGTTTGGATTTTCGAAATTTTCTTTTTGTTTTTTTGCATTTTTCAATTCAATAATAGACTTATACCGTTCAATTATCATCATTTCTAACAAATCTAATGGATATCCATTCTTAGTGGGGTATCTTTTACAATATTCAATTTTTCTTCATGATGTTTTATATAAGATGATATGATAGCCCTAGCTACCAGATCAATTACTTGTAATTTCATTATTTTCTATTTTTAGTGTCAGATCTGAGCAATGGATTTTATCTTCTTTTGCTAATTCAATAGTGAATTCTAGTTTATTATCTACTAAATTAAATTTTTCAAGGCTTTCATCTATATTATTTTTTGGAAGACAAATTATGGTATCGTCAATGTATCTAGAGTAAAACATGATATTATAGCCTAAATTATTCAGCATTTGTTCTTCTATATCTTCCAAAACAATGTTTGCAGCAGATGCTGAAATTGATGACCCCATTGGTAGTTCAAAAATTTGTTTGTGAAAAACATTATTGAATTTGCAATAAGAAGATTCTAACCTAATCATTTATCCTGCTTATTTAATTAGGCATTGTTTTAAACTAACAAATATCATCGAAAACTTTTCTATGCACTTAGGGTTTCTCTTCAATCTTCATTTAATTGGTGAGATAAATTGTAATATTCATTTCTTACAGATTGTGAAATCATCGATTCTTATAAATATTTATTGATACTACTTTGTGCAATGATATTCGGAATATATCATGTGTTTCAAATTCAATAATCTCTTGTTAAACAGAAACAAGGCTTGATAAGGATGCAAATCTGCGTCGGAACGCGTTGTCATTTTTGAAACATCAAAAGTATATACTAGTTATAAGCCACTAATACTTTATTGAAATTATTTAACCAGTCTAAATTAAATAATTTCTCTTTTTCGAAACTATTTATTCCAAATCATAAAAGTGCACGTTTTCAATTTAGAAGGATTTTCGAAATAAAAATTAATTTCCAACAAAATAGTTGGTTTTCCAAAAAAAAAAAGATGAGTCTTTGAAAAAAATGGAAGAGTTGTATTCTTAGCTGCAATTTGACTCTTAACGAATAAAAACTGCCTTTCGATTGAATGGTTTCATTTGTAACCAAAGAGATGAATTTTCAACTCAAATAATTATTCTTCAAACGAACAAAATTAGGTTGTCAAAAGGTGAGAACAGCTTTTAGCCAAATAGTTGGATTCGTTCCCAGGAAAAACTAATTCTCAAAGAAAAATTTGAAAGTTTACATTCCAACTGCAAAAAGTCTATGTTTTCATTCGAAAAAGTATTTGACAAATTAAAATTAACTTTAAAAAAAATAGTTGGTTTTCCAATAAAAAAAGATGAGTATTTACAGAAGAATGGAAGAGTTGTATATTTCGGTATAAAAAGATTCCGATTTCAAGTATAAAACACTTGAGAAAAACAGTTTGGGAATTTCACTTTTATTATTTCCGCTTTTTTTTGGTAGAAAATTGATCTTTTAGGTTAGAAACTCATCCTCCTGGTTACAGATTTGCCTGCTTGTAAGGAAATTGAACGGATTTGTTGAAAATTTGTTCTTGTTTGTTTAAAGATTCATCATTTTATTTGAAAAATAATAAAGGATGAGAATTTAAATATTTTGTTTGAATATATTATATTTTACGTTATACCTAAAATATATTAAAGTTCATAATGCTTAGAATATCCTAAACCTAATCCGATTCGTTGAAATTTACATCGGGAATATGACATTTCAATCGCAATTTATAATTAGGCCTAAAGAAATGTACGAGGGTAATATAGAGGGATGTGAAAAAAGTGTCAATTACTCTGATTTCTTTAGGAGAATTTCTTTCTACTGATTGCAAGATTGTCTCGCTGCTCAGGGATAAAGTGAAATGTAAATATGAATAATTCTGGATTTCTTTTCCTTCCTAATTAATTTCAATTTATGTCAACTTTACAGAACTATTATCTCCTTTTCACCAAGGATTCTATATTTCAGAATCTTTCACCAAATTTCGGACGTTGATTTCCAATCTTTTCTCCAGTTACATAATTGATCAATCTTTATGCTAATACACTGCTCACAAAAATCAAAGAATATAGAAAAAATTCCAAATTTTTGGGTGATTTTCAGCATGTGATATTTCAGAAAAAAATACGTTCAGACCATAAATATATCGTCGCGGTTAAGTTTTAAATAAATTGCTTTACTTTTATGGTCAGTTCAAAAAAAAGGCGGCATTTTTCATTTTTGCCCAGGGGCGGCAAATTCCTAAATCCGCCTCTGGTCGTACGGGAAATAAAAAAGAGGAAATTATAACAGCAAGTGTCTACATTTCAGATCTGGACTGTTACTATTTTTTTGCGAGGGCGGTTTTCAAGTAATCATCCAAAAATAACCAAAAGAAATTTTTTCCAAATTTTTGTTCGTCTTTCAAATGGTCTGCGGGCTCCAAAAAATTTTTTAACATCAGGCGACCAAAACGATTTTTCGGAGAATTGAATAAGCTGTAATTTGAGTTCTTATTGAGCTCCGTACTACAAAATATTCTCTATAACATGAATTCAGTGGCTGTTGATAAAAAAAAGTTTTGATGTTATAATGTTGACTGAAAAGAAGTGGAAAATTGTCGAATTTAAGGATATTTGGAAAATTTGGTATAACTTTGTATAATATATAGTGAATGAACGAAAAATTCGAAGGATGGTCGCATGGCGTAAAAAAAATTTTTTGAAGCCCACAGATAATTTTCATGATGAGAAAAAATTTTTAAAAATTGGTTTCGTTAATTTTTGGATGATTACATAAAAACTTGG
The DNA here is from genome assembly GCA_011762715.2 of Neuroterus valhalla. NCBI lineage: Eukaryota > Metazoa > Arthropoda > Insecta > Hymenoptera > Cynipidae > Neuroterus > Neuroterus valhalla. The sequence goes on along the minus strand of WSXT02070843.1, from coordinate 8,681 downwards.
AAACTGCTGACGCTAAACAATTTCCAGTCAATATCTAAATTGCAGACACTTGGGGTTACAATTTCCTTTTTTTTCATTTACCGTATGACAATTTTTCTGCGAGTTATCGCATGTTGTTAATCACCCTTAAAACGGGGCAACATTGCCTATTAGAGAGGCTCTAAATAACTTTTTTTTGATGAATAGAAACATACCTCCACTTCGATGCTAAATCCGGAAGAAAACATTTCATACATGTTTTCCTCGAAATTTTTATTTTTTGGGCTGTCTAACTGCACCCCGAATTTCCTCTGCAAAAAATTACTTTTTAGGGTTTTTGTAAGAAACTCTTTCGGTTTCGGAAAATTTTTGTGGGAAAGTTGTAGGACTTTGAGAGGATTCTTCAGAGAGGATTTTATGCACATGCTTCTGATACTTCTATACGCCCCCCCCCCTCTTCCCTCATCAGATGCCAAAAAGGTGCCCCCTATCAAGAAATTTTCCAAACAAATGCCAATTGTTTGAATAATTTTCTTTTCCTTATAAATCTTTTTTCGTCAAAATAATGACCTTTTTTCGCAACATTTTGGCAAACTCAAAGAACTTCCCCGAAAACCGCGAAGAGTGTTTTAACAAAACTTATTTTACATAAATAATCCCGGGTGTCGTGATGCAGCAGTAAAAATATGAATACCGAGAAGAAAAAATTGAAATTTCTTTTTCTGAATTTGAAGACTCTCATTATGAGAAGATATTAGATTTGTGTGAAATTTTACAAAATTTGCCCCCCCCCCACCCCCTGTTATTGTCAACTGTCCATGTCAAAAACTAAAGGTCCAGTTCGTTAGACAGATATTTTGGATGGAAACTTGAAAAGTTGCAGCATTTTGGGAATTTTTGGGACCTTCTTTTTCCTAGGCTCGAAAATTATAAGTAAAGTTTCCTCTAGTGAGTAATAAGTATAACAATTTATTCCTATGGTGTTTTTTGATGAAAATAAAATTGTCGTGGTTATGTCATTTTCAAAATTCGAAAATATAAACAAAAATGAGAATTTTTAGCCAAACAATAAATAAATAAATAAATAAATGAAAAAATGTGAACCAAAAGAAGATCTATAAATTTGGAACAGTTTACTTTTTCATAGGACAGGTAGTTTTTGTTCTATTCATCAAAAATCATATTGAAAGTGAAAAAATGGAATGTTTGGACGATTGACAGAAGCTAAGGAAAAAATAAATAAGCACAAGTTCTTTACCAGGAGAATATCTTTACATGTGTTATTAACCTTGTCTTAAAGAATATGTAGTTTCCGTTTTAATACAGAAAAGTAACTATAAGAATGAAATAATAAAATTTTTGAGAATATGACGAAGGCTAAGGCAGAAGACTGATAGAGGAAGGTTGTTCACCCGAAAAAGATCTATTAATTTGTTATAATTTTCCTGAGTAGTTACAAGATAAAAAAATGAATCAACAAAATTTTTCGAGCATTTAGGACAAAATAATAAAATTATTGAGTGCGCAGCACGAGATACGCGATGAGAATGTATTCCGGGGAACCTTGAAAAAAGAGAATTTACAATCATCACATTGACATAGTCCACGCATTGCTTTTGTGTTTTAAAATCTCTATATACAAATGAAGGAAAGTACAAAGACCGAGCGAGTAGCGCGAGGTAAATCCACAACCGAGCGTGGAGCGCGAGGCAACTTTATCATCGAGGGCGAAGCGCGAGATCCGTCAGATGCGCGCCCCAGGCGCGCTCAAACTCGCAAGTCGCGCGATGAGAATGTGCCCACGCAACGGGCTGATTTTTTTATATGGAATTTCCTAGGAGAAAAAAAAGATTCTCGACTATTCCAATGAGTACCACTATCAAACTCTAGTGAAATAATCTGCCCGTTGTGCGGGCACATTCCCATCGCACGCTTTACGCGCAGCTCGCTTTGCTCGCAAGTTTGGGCGTGCCTAGAGCGCGCGTCTTTCGGATTTCGCACTCCGCGCTCGATAATATATATACCCCGCGCTCCACGCTCGGTTTTGAATTTACTTCGCGCTACGCGCTCGGTCGTTGTACTTCTCTACAATTTTGAATAGAGCTTTTGATAATGAAAAGTAGAATGTCGGCTGCTGTATTTGATGATTGTGAATTCTCTTTTGTTAAAGCTCCCCCGGCTTTAACGAATACATTCTCATCGTGTGTCTCGTACTGCGCACTCGATCAAAATCTGCTCGAAACGCGAACTTTTCTACATTACCTTTAACTCTAATGTATCAAATGTATATAATAATAATTTATATACCTCGAACCTTGTTTTGTTTGAAAAAATTTAGTTAGTCTTATTCTAAAATAAATATAATTAGAAATAAATGGAGAAGCCATACTTACAGTTCTTGAGTCTCGGAAAAAAGAGTTCAAAAAAATTTCCAATATATTCCCCCCTTTTATTTTTTGTTTAAAATAGCTGGATAACGAACTTGACCAGTCTTTTTGGTCCCTGGGAACGCTTGAAAAAATACGATCGAATATGATTATTCATTCGAAAGTTATTGATTACAGATTATTTTTCATTATTTTTGTTCGATCAGAATTGGAATTTTCGATTTTTCGAGAAGATTTAAAAAGTTGTATTAGCGATCTTGTACGGCTACCAAGAAGATACATTTTTTCCTTCTGACTTTTTTTTCAATCTTGTGTTATTTTGATGAAAATTCTCATTTTCGTCTCGATTTTCGTTGACATTTTTGAAATTTGAAAATGCCACAACTCTGACAATTTTTTTTTTGACAAAAAAAAATCATTGGGATAGATTGTTCCACTTTTTTTGAGTCTTCGAACCATAAAAGTCCAAAAAAATTCCAAAATGCTCCCCCTTCTAATTTTTCGCCCAAAATACCTGATTAACGAGCTTGAACTGTCTTTTTGGTCCCTGGGGACGTGTGCAAACGTACGATCGCTTCGAAGAAGAAACCTTTTTTTCCTGCTGCCTTTTTTTCAATCTAGTGTCATTTGGCTAAAAATTCTCATTTCCGTTTATATTTTTGAATTTTGAAAATACCTCAACTCTTACAATTTTGTTTCTGTCGAAAAAGATGATGAAGGTCAAGCTGACTGAACTTAAAGTTTGTACAAGTAATCCGATTTTAGCTTCCAGCAGTTAAATATCTCAAAACGATAAAATTCCAATGAAAATTGAGAAATTTAAAATTAGGGGTACAGAAACAAAATCAGATTTCTCTTTAACATCCAGAATCCAAGTTGAAATCTGCAACTCCTGAAAATTGAATAAAAACCCAAGAATCCAACGACCAAATTTGTACAAACGCCTTCGAATATATCTATCAATAGAAAAAAATGGGAAAGATGAAAGAGAAAGCAGCCTCCAAATCCCCTTCTTTCCTTTTTTCTATTTTTTGTCTTAAAAAAAAAACAAGATTCGAAATATCTACCACGTTTTGGTGTTCACCCAACACCCTTATCAAGGTAACAAATCTCCCAGCAGGTCAAAAACCCAAGAGAAACCCAGGTAAAGAGCAACCTAGGTTTCTCTTGGGTTTTTGACATGGTGGAAGATTTGTTGCCTTGAAAAGGGTGTTGGGTGAACATTAAAACGTCGGTAGATATTTCGAATATTTTTGTTTTGTGTCTTTTTTAGAAAAAAAAGAAAAGAATAGGAAAAAGGGAAAGGAGGGGATTTGGAGACTGCTTTCTCTCTCATCTTCACCTTTCTTTTCTTTACCTTTCTTTTATTAATAAAGCGTTTGTCCACATTTCGTCGTTGAATTCTTTGTTTTTTACCTATTTGACAGTAGTTGCAGATTTCAAATTAAAATGTTTCTCATTAAAAGCATCCATATTTGATAGCTCAGATATACCTGTCAGTGACAGAGATTCCTAAAGCGATATAAATTATTATTTTACTATACTTTGTGTCCCAGAAGATCGTTAGGGGTAGGGGGTGAGCCACCCTATTTCTGTGCCACCATCGCCCCGATTCACGTCGGCGTACCTAATATAATATTCTAGGTAATTACAGTGTTTGCGGATCAAACAGAGGGACCCGTTTTATCCCCCCTATCCACTGCACCCTTATTTCTTGCCTCCTGCTGAGCAGAGGGTGGTGAGAATCGGACGGGTGGCATTTGAATCTACAAGAACTCTTTCAACATCGACTTCATATCAATTCCAAGATTTTATATCATTTCGTATTTTTGAGTTTATATCATATTTCCGTATCTTCAGATTTTATTTATTTTCACATCAATGTGGAGGATACACGAAAAACCCCGTATTGCTAGGATAGAAATATTGGAGTGGTCGCAAGGTTATGTTGTCGCTGTCAACACGACGTGAAGAGTATTATGGTTGTAAGTATACACGTAGCGCTCTGATAGCCGTACATTGACCATAAAACGTTGTGTCGCTATGATCGCAATACAGTGCATGAGGATCTCAGTGGTAAGAATTAAATAGTTATGAAAACGACATATGCATTTATGTGTCGCGTAAACGATTTTTTCAGCATAATTGCCAATAGATGGAAGAACAAAAAAGCTTGCATGACGATTTTGGAATAATTGTTATTAAATTAATGTCTCACGTTACAAATTTAACCAATGCAATTTTTCCAGAGAACAGTATTGACAGAATGCGATTATTATTGCAAAAAGCTACTTAGTAAATTATTTGTGCTCTGTATACCACAATTGTGATTTTTAGATTTTTAGGAATCGGAAGTGTCCAAAGCCAGGTTGGCGCGGTTCTCCTTTCTTCCCCTTCTCCGAGCGCTTCATCGAGAATTCTCTTCTCGTTTCGCCACGGGATTCGTCTGACTACGCCTGACCACGCCTACTTGCGCGCAATGTTCACACAGCCCGGTCGCCGAAGACCTCTTTCCACATTCCGCTCACCGCATGAACGCATCAAAGGTGGCAAGAGAACGGATTGACGAGTGATAGTTATTTATACCGTTGCTCACGCGTTGGACACCTCTGATTTGAATAAAGTAAATTTTTCAATGTTTTGAATGACTGTATTCCAGGTAATTTCCCGGTTACTCCCGGTCAAGTTCTCTAATTTTCTTGGTCAACTAAATGTGACGCACTCAACTATATGTAAAGAATGAATGTTTGTTTGTATGTCATTTATAGAATCGTGAACTATGCATCTGATCATGTGATGATCTTCAGCAAAGTTGTTGTGCATGAGCCCACGAAGGTTTCTGAGTCGGTACGACCAATTTTCCACTTACCCCACGGTGGCGAAGCTACTGCCACAGGGCGCAGCTAGTAACAAAATAACTTGAAGCCTCAGTTTCAGGTTGGCCCTGAAGATGTGAACTGTGACATTCACGGAACGTTGGCCAAATTTGTAGTTTTGGACATGATCGAAACCCAAAACACCCCCTTTCAGCATATTGGATCATCGTGGGAGCATCAATCTATCATCTTGTTTTGTTGAAAATATTACTGTTTCGTTTAGCATTTTTTAATGCAAATTGTTTAAAAAAAACTTATCTTTTTGATCAAAAATCCAACTACGTGGCTGAAAGTTGAATTATTTTAGGAGAATGCATTCTGTGGCAGAAGATTATTCTCTTCCGTTGCAAGTTTGACTATTTTCACGAAAATTCTATCATTTTTGGGCAAAAGTTCATTTTTTATTTGAAAAATAAAACTATTCCTCATTGGGTTGAAAATTGATCTTTGTTGGTTGTAGAATCAAGTACTTGGTTAAAAATTCGTCTATTTTCTTGCGAATTTATGTATTTCGTAGACAATTCATCTTTTTGGTCGGAAGATGAAACTTTTTGATCAACAAATTATTTTATCGGTTGAGGATTCAACTATTTGGTTGGAAATTTAACTATATTGTACGGAATTGATTATTTTTGGTTGAATTAAAATGTTTTTAATTTTATATTTAAATATATTTCGGTTGAAATGTTAACTATTACGCTATTAGCTAAATATTAATATTTATTTGGTTAAGGATTCAAGTTTTTTGTATAAAATTCCTCTTTTTGGCTCCAAATACAGCAATAGAGTTGAAACTTTTTTCATGAAAATTCTATTTCCTTGCACGTCGGAAACTCAAATACTTAGATACTTAAAAATTCGACTATTCCATGGGAAGTTTATCCAATGTTTTTTTAAATTGAACTATCTTGTTAATTGTTACAAATAAACTTGGATTTTGACAAGCTGCGAGATTTCTTACCTTGATAAGGGTGTAAGGTGAACACAAAATGTATCATGAGAAACTCGACATTTTTGAAGAGTATTCTTTGTTGACAATTCAAGTTTTCTGTTGAAAATTCAACATTATACATTCATCTTTCTTGTTCAAAATTCAACTGTCTTGAGTCAAAAAAATAGTCTTTCCAGATTTAAAATTCACATTTTATAGTATAGAAGTCTTTTTGCTTGGCACAACAATCAAATTATCTGGATAAAAGTTTAACCATCATGTTGAAAATTCGCCTTTTTAGTTCGAAATTACAAAAAACGAAAAATTAGAGGTATTGAGGGATTAACTATGGACTTCAAGAAACGGGTAAACCAGGATATTGGGATGCTAGAATTGAATAAGTATTTTATGGATTTGCTAGGAGGGGTAGGAAATAATGCTTGCAAGGAAGGAAGAAAGGGGAGAGAAAGAGACGAGGAAGAGGACATAATAAGAGAAGAAATAATCAATGTGTTAGGAAAAAAGGCAAAGAAAAGGAGGTTAATGATTTTTGGGGAGTGACACTAATTTTAGCCTGGTACAAAACGTATGTAACGGTATTATCGGAGAGATTGAAGAAAGAGGTAAAAGAAAAAAGGTAAATGACACCAAATCAGACGAGGTTTCAAAGAGGGATGAAGGTGATAGACAACATATATTATGTGTTGTAAATTATATAATAAATAGGAGGACTAAAAGGGAAAGGGAGGAATGACAGCTATGTTCGTAGACCAGAAAGCGGCGTTCGATTCTCTGGACCAAGAAGAGTTGGAAAAGGTTATGGTGAAAAAAGGTATAAGGGAAGGTCTGATGAAGAGAGTTTCGGAAATCTTTCGTGAGACAAAAAGCAGGGTGCAGGTAACCGATCAAGAAGGAGATAGTTTCTGGTTGGTGAGAGGAATAAGACAAGGGTGTCCTCTGAGCCCACTCTTATTCAACATCTTGATCTCAGACTTAGAAGAAAGAATGAATAAAAAAGGATGGAGAGGTGTAAAGATAGAAAAAATCAAGATATATACTGGCATATGCAGATGATATAGTAATGATGGCAGAAGATGAAGAGGGAATGGCGAGGCTAATCACAAGGTTGAAGAAATACTAAGATGAGAAGATATTAAAATTGCATGTGGGAAAGACGAAGATAATAAGGTTCAGAAAAGGAGAGGGAACAAAAAAAGTATGGACTGGGTGATGGGAGGAAGTAAAGATAGAAGAAGTAAAGGAGTTGAAATATTTGGGATACACCTTGCAAGCAAATGGAGATCATAAGATACATATAGGAGAAAGAATAAAAAAGGCGGCAGGGGTAATGAAGCAGGTATGGGGTATAGGAAACAGAAGATTCAAGAAAAATTGGAAAAGAAGAATGTGGTTGTTTGAATCCCTGGTTTGGCCGGTTTCAGGATATGGAGCAGAAATATGGGGATGGGAGAAAAGGGAAAAGATGGAAAGGTTGCAGGAACGGTATGTAAGATGGACGTTAGGAGTGGATTGGAGGACACCTGGATACATGGTGAGAGAGGAAACGCAAAGGAAGAAATTGTTTATCAGAGCAGGGAAGAGGACATGGAAATTTGAAGAAAAGCTAACGGAGGGAAAAGGAGGAGCGTTAGCGAAAAAAATTTCTAAAGGAGGTGGAAGAATGAAGAGGGAGGGCGATCGGGTTAACGAAATGGAAAGAAAGGAGGGAGTTTCTTACAGATAGACATATAGAAGAGGAAATTGGAGTAAATTTTGGAGAATTAGAAGAGAAAGGTAGGGAAATTCATGTAATAGAAAAATGGGGAAGGATTAATGAATCAAAATAGAATAAATGGTATAAGATAATAAAAAAGGAAGGACTACCAGAGTATTTGGAAAAGGGGTGGAGAGAAAAGAGATGGACAAGAATAGCAAGATTTTGATTGGGGAACGGAGTCAGGGAAGCGATGTATTGGGAGGAAAAGGTGAAAAGAAAGTGCAGAATATGTGAATGGGAAGAAGAAACATGGGAACATAGGAGGGATGTATGAGAGGACTGGAAGATAAAGGGAGCTGGCAAGAGAACGTGGGAATGATTCTGGGCGAGGAAGGACGGGGGAAGGAGTGGAGGAGGGAATTGGAGGAAGCTAGAGGAGCAAATGAGATAAAATGAGATAAAATGAAAGGATGATTGGGTGAAGAAAATGGCTGAGGTGGAAGAGATGTGAAAGAAAAAGGAAATGGAAGTCACAGAATAAAATAAGGTGGATGAAATTGTCCAGTGAGAATAAGCAGAATTAAGTAGAATAAGATGAGACAACGGTCTTGTTCTCTTGCTCGAACGCTCAAATCGTTAAGAACGCTCAAACACTCGATCACTCGTCGTTCACTCGCTCGTAGTCTATGAGGCACCCTGTCATGTTGTGTTATGCGTGAGGATAAGAGTTTTATATGTATACTAGGAGGAGGATTTCCCCGTATTGTTACTTTCACGGTTAACTTCTTTAT